>JANTOP010009151.1:0-15800 GCA_027564815.1 Symmerus nobilis
AAATTCCGTTCGTTTTCGGTTGACGTTGGTTTGATGGTGGATAAGGCCATATACAGATTTTCTAAATTACTGGTCCTCTTTCCAGTAATATTATACAGGTTAAGCTCCTTAAATAAGGCATCAAAAATACTTTTTTTGGTCATAAAAGGATTTTGGGTACACATCACCGCAATGGTTTCATTCAACTCGGTCGATAGATCATGACCCTTCGGCTCACCTTTGTTACAGTCACGAGTCTCAAGAACATCACTTTCACATTCCGGTTCAATTGCATAAAGTCTATGCAGAAGATTTTTTTTAAAAATGTGCCATATCGGTTTTTGATCGCATCTGATTGATCATCTTGATGATTTGATCAAATCTGGATCTTGTAGAAATTTTACTTCGAACAGCTTCGGCCTTAAGTATGTCCATATTTTTCTTTCCTAATGCTTCTGAAGCTTCTTTCAGTGGCTTTCAAATATTTTGAGGCTCAGCTACATGATTTATTATTCGGTCGTCCCACATTTCAAATAACTTTAACTCTTTAAGTGTTTTTCTATTGGGATTTTGCAACCTAAGGAATCGGCCCAACATACTCTCTAGTGTATTCCACCGTATAAAATTATCAAAATTTCGTAAAACGTCAGATAGATATTAGTAAATAACAATTTTAAACGCCAAAAATTAGTTTATTTGAATAACAATACGACTACTACGATTTGAGTAATAATTTGGAATACATGCAATGAGTTAAGAAAATTATTTTCATTCCCGGGAAATAATCACAAGATTCCCGGGAAACGGGAATATACCGAAATGACTAATTCCCGGGAATTTTATCCCGGGAATTCCCGGGACAGAAGCCCTAGTAGGAACATCAAAATATTGTTTATATTTCAATTATATCAATCACAGATGTATTATCTATTAAAATTCTCTATATGTATTTGGTGATATACATATGTAGTAACGACTCAGTATTATTATTTTGATTCAATTTATATTATTTTTATAAGTTAAATTATATTTGCGCAAAATCGATCTTTATACTCGGACCTCCAATGCTTGGCTATATACACTACAAGCAGCAAGCAGCCAAGGCAACTTTAGCAAATTTTACTTAAATGGAAAGTTTCATAAGTAATACCGTATACTATGTAGAACTATTGTCTATATAGCACTTATGTACAATTAATTTATGCGAAATTGTATTTATAATCACGTATTGACATATTGATATGATGAGTAGTATATGAAGATTACGACAAGAAAATTGAATGAAACTGCCTATCTTGAATAAATTTAAATTATTGCAAATCTAATAAAGTGCAAGCACATAGATTAAGGGGACAGTTCCCAATCTTTTTTTTTTAAAACCCAATTATTCAAAAACTACAAATTCTTGTAGTAAATATACCTTAAAATGCTATAGAAACTATCATTTTGGTCGAAAAGTTCAAGATCATTTTTACGGGGTGACCCCTTCTGCGCATTAGTCTGCGCGCCACTGCTATTAACCCTTGAACCCACATTTGTCATATTATTTGATCGTATTACGAGCAAGGGCGGATTTGAATACAAGAAATGGATCTTCTACCTATATCTACCCTATCTAGAGTTGGTTGCGGGAGGGAGGGGGGCAACCAACTCCAGATCCGCGCTTGATTACGAGTAACTCAATATGGATCCTTTAAATAAGATCGCAACTTAATAAAAAATATCATCCGTTCACAATAAAGCAATACTTCAATATGACATGAAATTCCGTTTTCTACGAAACCCTATTGTTAAAATAAAGTTGGAGTTTGACCATAATTGAAGCAGCACGCTTAAGAAATTTTAACAGGTTATTTATACGAACATTTCGAATATTTATACAAATTCAGAGGTTGTTAATAGAGAGACAGAGGTCGCCAAAAGCACGCTAACAAAGCGAGAAAACTAAAATAATCGCGCAGTACAAACTCTCTTTCCATGCAGTAATTGTGAAATAGGAACAATTGCGTCGTGCGCACTATAATAAAGGATCATCATGAAATTGGCTTTATTAATATACTGTTTAGGTTAAGTGAAAGAAGGAGCACCTCTCGTCAGCTTAATTTACGATAATCTTTCTCACCAAAATATTTTCAAATTGCATACATTGTATTACTTTGTCCTATACAACTGCATCTACAGTTCAATTGCTGGATTAGAGAGCATAAATCACTCCCAATGAATGTATTCTGTGTTTATTCTTAGCGCGAATGTAAGATATTAACTAAATATACTAAAATAGCGGGCACCTTCTTAACTTGTTCTTCACTCTACTCCTCTCTACTGATCTGCCCAACTATTCGCCGTCGCATTGACTGGCTATGCATAAATTGAATACTAAGAGCGGTATCACGTAACTTTCGAAGTCAACCAAATTATCTCTTAAATTGTATTGTTCGATATTTGTTTAAAAGATAGTTTCTTTCAATAGTTACATCGTCTGGATCCAGTATTTAAAACATTATTTTATTATGTCTAGAAGTGATATGATTGATTACAGGCAGACAGAGGCTTGATTATAATTTCTTCATTCGCTCCCCAAACCCAAAATATAACATCAAATAAATTCCGTAAAACAATATAGATGCATTGTATTTTACATTAATCATTTATTAAGGTTGCGCATAAAATATAATACACACATGGTGATTGGACACATAATACACATATTAAAAATTATTTAATGTTTTGAGTATGTATATATACTTATATACACACGCTCCCAACGCCAACTACATCAACTCAAATTAGGCTTCATGTGAATAATTATTCGCCGCTATGTTACGATTTATAGTAAGTTGTGAATGGTATATTCTTTATTCTTATTAACTCTTTGATTCGATACCCTGTTTTCTATTGTTTTGGTTCTTTCTTGTAGTCTAAACCTAAAAATTCTATTTTGAGATCATCCTCGTAGTATAAGTGAAATGAATGTCGTAAATTGCACCGTATCAGAATAAAATGTATATGAACCGGTACTTCAGGACAATTTTAGCATTTAATACTACGAGTATCCAGCGTATCTTGTAGGAGGGAGTTGTTATAAATATACAATTACTAGAAGCAGTAGTCGAACGATAAATATGTAAAGGATTTATTAATCAATTATTGTATTGGTTAATATCGAAGAATTATATTATGTGTAAATCGATTGATGTAGTTGCCTTTAAGGCTGTATAGTTTACAGAGATGGTGTAGTTGTCATTGGGAGGATTGATTTGTTGGCGTTTGGCATGAAATTAAATTTCAACGATATAGTAGTAGTTAGAATTCACCGTCTCTAGCCTTTGCGCTTACTCAAAATTAGTTGATTTAAGTGCGCCAACCGATCAAAGTGTGGTTAAAAGTCATTGATTATACTACGATATATATATATATATATTTTTTTTGTATTTATAATCTCGTTAAGAAAAATTTCTCCATTTAATTTTTTTTTTCCTACAAGTCTCGGCTACTAAAATATTTACTTATATGTTCTATTCGTATTAGAGTAGTAATATCTACATTTAAGTACATTATCGTATAGAAATCATTTTAAATAATAAAATATGGATCTTCGATGCTCGTTTTAATGAATTAAAACACAAGTAACAAATTAAAACTAATTTTTAATTTTCTATAAATTATATAAATAATATTATACCATTAATTTGTTTTTCTTAATTTAAAATCAATAAGAATAATAATTTATTCAATTGCGAAATAGTTAATTGTTAATTAAGTTAGTCAATATATTGACTAATCCAAATGGGGGTTTAATGAGTAAAATACGAGTATACCATTTACTCGTTTGAAATTATTATTTTCATTTACAAAATTATATTTAATAACATTTTGTGGTGCCAAATAATTAGACGTATTATGATAATTTAATTTAATTGTTATTTATTTATATTTGTACTTTCCTTCCTTTCTACTAAAAATCGTGTTTACATGTAGATTTTAAAAATAATAATCAAAAAAACATCTAACAGGATTTAATATAAAATGTAAAGGATATTACTCCGTTTCGAACCGAAATACAATTCTCGATTTACTATTATATATACTATTATATTTATTTATATCCACACTTTCGCATCTATTTGAGCGGCTGTATAATTTCTATTTTGGATTATTACTTATTTTTTTATCTTTGTATTCGGTAAGTTTAATTAATAAAATAACTTAATTACTACATGTTAGATAAGTAATACATTCTGCCCACCATATATGATTAGATCATGACTTAAAATTATAAATAAATACATTCTAAGGTAAAGATGCTTCGTCTTACGAGTACAATGTTCTTATTATTTGTTTTAAAGTTTTACAAAAATATAATATAATTAAATGATACTGAATAATCGAGTCGTATATCCACATTTTACTAGTTTTAACTGTGTGCCGCTTGTATTATAAGCTGTTTTTTTTTTTTTTGAAAAAGAGAGAATATCTTACTGTCAGATCCTTGATTATTTATCTATTAATATTTCCGACCATCTGCAACTTATTTTTTTCTTCGGTTAATAACATACCAATTTCCTCAACTCAATAAAAGACCGAATTTAAAAATGTTGTTCGTATATTCATTTGTCTGCCTTATCAACTAAGTCAGTAAGAGTAGGATAGACTCACCTAATTCATTACACACATATGCAATTTACTTCAGCAAGTGTTTATCCTTTTTTGATTATTAGGTACTCTATAAACTGCCATTAAGTCTACTATAACAGTGGCGTCCGGTCAATATCTCCATAACAACCTACCACCTTTATAAGTTTCATTGCATATTGTTCTGCGTTTGCGTATCTTAAAACATCGCTGATAAATTTGGGCCTTCTGTTTGTTGTTTGTGAAATTTCGACGATGAATTTCATGAATAAACCTTGCTAAAAAATATTTGAACCCTAGAATAATGATCCGGGGTTTTAATAGACGAAATAATAGTAAAAAATTGAACTTTCAGAGTGAAATTCAAATAATTATAATATTCAAGTCAAAAATTGCCAGGATAAATCAAATAATCAAGCTTCAGTTGAAGTCCTAAACTCAATAAACCGAAATGTAATTTAATGGATAATAAAGAAAATCCATTATGTACAATTCGTAAAGTAAAGAAAATTACATGGGAAATTCACCCTTTTTAGTTGATTAATTAAATTCTAATTAAATCTGTACTTTTATTACATAAAAGCTTATAGAAAGCCTTCAGTTTGAGATAGTTTTTTTATCCAAATAATTTTTCTGTAAGGAGAATTTAATGTTACTATAAAAATCTTTATATATCTTTATCTTTATCTTTGTATAAAAGCTTTTTATTACAACTTTAATTTATTCACTTTGAGATCCATTCTTTATTCGATTAATTAAATTTAATTAAAATTGAAAATTTTCCCATCGTATGTAATTTTATTTTTGATTAATTAGTGTTGAAATTTATTTTTCTACCAAATATTTGACTGCAACGAAATTCCAAATTTTCTCTAATTTTCATTCGATTACTGAAATTTTAATCAAGGATTAGGTTTGGAATTTAATTTTATACGTTTAGTTAGTAACATATTTTTCAGCCAAATCATTTTACTGCAACGATAATTCTTATTTATTCAATAAAGCTTTTTTATTGAAATCACCAAAATTTACTGAAAGCTTTTAACTCAAATTTCATTTAATTTGTTTGGAATCTACTTCTCATCGGATTAATGAATTTTGAAAAAATTCATTAAGTCAGTTTTCGGAGAATTTCGTTTCGGAAAAATTAAAAATTTATATTTCGAAATGGATTATTTAAGGGGTTAGGTGGGTTTTATAATTTCCAAAAACCGATTTCTTTTTTTATATATATTTTGAAAGTATAATATATTGAGAATATACTGGAAAAAGGATGAATCGAAATATTAAATATTTACAGAGTTATCGCACAGTCAAGAGCACCGCCACCGTATACCGTGAACTAACTATTGAATCTTTAAACCCGATTATCTCGAAACCGTGTTTTTGAAGTCGGTTGTCAAAATTTCTCGAAAGGAACGGATCTGGATCAAATTTGGCATACTTCTTCAAAATAACATTATCTAGTGCTTGAACGAAGGATTTTTTGTTTTTTTTATCCCAACTAATATTACAAGATAATATATGGTGTAAATTGTGCCAAAAAACATGGGATTTTGTGTTCAACTCCGCCAAAAATTCAAATTTTAATTTTTTTCGTTTTCCTTCGTTCAAGCACGAGCTAAACACATGTACTAACAGAAAATCTTTGGTTTTTTAATTTCTGATGTATCTGTCATGAGTTATCGTGACAACGGCAAAAGAACTTTTTTATGAGGGGTCCCAGGAAATGGGTTCCCAATGGCTGAATTTTCAAAATTTTCAAACAAAAATTCCACAAAGTACTTGTTAAATATGTATCTTTGATTACCTGAATTGAAAGAATAAAATATTTCATTTCATATAATAGAAATAAATTAGTAAAAATGTGCTTCTTATGAGCCTTCAAAACCCACCTAACCCCTTAAAAGAATGATCTGGTTGATCTAAAGTACATAAAACTTTTTTAAGGGTTTTTTTCGAGCGAAATGAAATTTAACTTCATTCAAGGACTTATGAGATGTTGGGTCATATTTCAGGTGTGCTCTGCGCCTTCTGTATATTAGTCTCCACGCCACTGCACTATAGACTCCAGATGAAAACGTTTTCAACTCTATGAAAACGAATATTGTATACGAAATGAATATAGGTAGGATTTTGTTTATTTTCTAAGAACATTTTTCAAAAACATTGAAATCAAAATATAAATAACTACAAAGCTTAGTAAATATTATTTTGTGTCACGATTTATGACGACTGAATGGAATACAATAGCGAATTAAAATTCCTATATGATTACATCAAATATAGTAGGTACATCTTCATACAACGTTCGGATATTTTTGGAAATTACTGATTTTCATGAAATTTTCCGATATTTCGATTGTATAAATTTTCCAGTCCTCCTTTTCAGGGTCAATTGATTTTTATAAAATTGTACGATTTTTCCCGTATTTTTATTGATACCTTTCGAAAATTTTGCAATATTCAAATTTCTTGGAGTGACATAACGAGTGACAAGCTATATCTCGTTCTTAAATCGTTTAGTTAGAGATGTAGATATACTTGTATTATTGTTGTTTGGGCTCAATTATCAAATTATGTGCATAACACGATCAACTAGCTCATATCCATTATAGTTCATGATCGCATCTCGAAAATTTTAGACACAACCTGCAATAGAACCGAAAGAGTAAAGTGTATGCAGACTCGGACAATTTTGCTTGTGCTAATCATGTTATATGTCTATGAGTCTATGACCCACTATGTGACTATGAAGTCGGAGCATTATAAAGCGGAGGCATTATGTTCCAAACCGGTGTTGGCGAATAAAACCATAATCTGAAATAATTATAATATTTGGGCACCAGTCGATTCTCAAATATTAAATCAATCCAATCTAAGAATGGCAACTAGAGCAATGTAAACTCTTTGGGATGGGATATCTTAAGCTTTTAATAGATTGCGTAAGAAATCCGAGAACCAAAATAAAACTTTGAAGCTATGACTCATACTAATATATGAAGATCAGTTCCTCAAGACACCTGCTGTGGGATTTTGCTAAGGCGAGTGGGATTTTCGATGCGACTCGCCAGAAAAATTCATACAAATTTTATCTGCGCAGTATATTCGTATCGAATATTTTTTCACACCTAACAAATTCTGACTTATCGAAATCGAAAGAGGTCGGAACCAAAATTACAATTTTTATGATGGGAACATACTTGTATATCATAAAATCAAAAAATCAAAAATTATGTCAAAATCTAACCCATAATACGGGATTGTTCATGCAAAATCGTAGATATTTTCGTTATGCATCCTAGGGTTAAATTCTTAATTTGTCATATCGTTGTACTGCGGCCAACTACTAGGATAAACAGTGGTCGTCCACTGGATTTTGATAGCCGACCTCTGGGAAAATTGTACATTCCTTATTTAATGTAATTTTTATTGGCCATTACCTTTTATTCTATTTTCCGTTTCATTTTATTTAATTACTGTATACTAATTTTGAATACTTTTGGTTCAAATCGGAATTATATTGTAGAAGATATCGCAAGTCTAACTTATTACATATAAGTAAGTACTTACACTTACTGAACTACTTATCCTTTTCAGCAACAGCATACTAGGTGTATCTTTCATTGAATCAGCGGATTCCCATGCAAATTAAATTTTAAATTATTAACCATCAGAATATCGAAACGAATTTATTTTCATTTGAAGTTACGTCGGAAGTCCGCTATATACAATATTTCAGCATGATACGATTTGCCGTGTATAATGCTTTATTTGGTGTACTACAAAGTAATCAATAATTTTTAAATAGAAAAAAATTTATACCGCCTTGTTTTAGTTATTGCTTTGGAATATTTAAATATCCGTTGCACCTTACGGAAAATCCTAATATCTCGTCAGGATATTAGTCTACATATATAAAACATGTAGTAGTCTATGGGTCAACTATAATTTTGATAAAATACAGATTTATTAGTTAGTTTATTTTTGTATGACGAATCTACAGTAATGAAGAATTAATTACACAGGTCAACACGAATTTTGGGTCTGGGTTCTAGATGCCAGATTCTTATTCCTTCAATATAACTAATTAAAGGAAAAATAGTTTTATTAGATAAAGTTTGCTTTTGTAGAAACCAGAACGATATTTCGGATTACAAGAAAAATTACCTATTATCTAAAAGATTAGTTGTAAATAACATTTAATCAAACTTCAGTTTCGCATTTAAATCAATTTTATTAAAAATAATAAACTAATAAGATACTACAAATGTAAAAGAATTGATAAACGAAGTTCAAAAATGAATATTTCTTGCACTTCTTTTATATTTGTATGGACTTTCTCGTATCAAACCCCAAACACAATCTCCCATCATGATCTCATTATAAAAAAAAGCAAAGGCAAACTTTTTGAACAATAAATGAAGATTTTGGTTATTATTATATGTATAGAATTAGAATTTATTTATTTAAATATAAACTCAAAATTTTTTTTTATTTTGTTGACTAGTGTTATTTGTTCCTAAAATTGAATGATTAGGCTGTAGCAATGTAAACTAAAACAGTCAACATATTATTGTAATTATAGTTAGTAGTTCAGGAGCTTCAGAAATTTGTTTATGAATTGTATAGCCATCAGAAGAAAAATTACTTCTACATCGGACGACAAGAACTTACTCCCAATATCCTAAGTTTAATGTTTGATAAAACAAACTTTTCAAGATCAATATTCAATATGTATTATCGTCTTTTCGTTAATTCTTGGAAATTGATTACTTTCCTGAACCTCTAATATTATTTATTTAAAATTGTTGCGTATGAAGAGTGGATTTATATTTCCTATTTTAAATTATATTCGTTATTTATAACATAGTTGCGGTTAGCTTTTCGTAGAATAACACAGAAATAAATATACAGTCATTCCTCATTATGCAGTTGTTCTATGGTACATTACGGTTCATAGAGAATTATTGGCGCTAATCATGATCTAAAATAAAGATTAAAATTTATATTAAATGTTAAATTCATGTTGATCAACAACGAGCTGGAAGCTAAAAATTTATCGTTTCCAATTCTTCACAAGAATTTCGTTTTGAACATTAGATTTTACAACATAAAAGTTTAATTTAATTCAATGAAAAAAATCGAGAGATTGCTGTACTTTCTCATTTTATAATCACCGAGAATGCCGAAAAAAAACAGAGTTTTTTGACACTGGGAAATACAATGTTACAAGAATAGCAAATAATTAAACCGACAAGAAAAAATTAGAAATGTTCCTTGAATCTTGAATCTATATAAAAAAAGAAAAAAAAAACTTCAACAAACCAGCTTCTGAATTAAGATCTCAAGTCAACATAAAATGAAATAGTCGTAGGTGAAATTTTAAATTTATTAATTATAAATTTAGAAATGATTATAAATAACTTAAATAATGATGCCAATCATATTTGATGGGCAGATTCAAATTAAATTTTAATTTTAAAACGTTTCTGTTCATTCGTTCATTAATTTGTCTTCTGTCAATTCATCAACCAAAGTTCATACAGTTAAACTTTCTGTAATGTGAATTTCGTTTAGAATCGAAAATAATTCACACAATCTATGAGAGTCTCATATTTATCAGTCTAATGATCATAATGTTAAATATTTTCAGGGAATCCCTAAATGGTATATCGTTTTTAAAAAGTCCCTAATAGGGATCCATAAGTACTATGTAGCATGATTTTTGTTTCAAAGGAGAAGCTTGGAAAGATATATTATCCTCAGCATGAGTAGGCCACTGTCACAAAGTATTGATTTTGAAATTTTACAATAAATGACTCAACCCAACAGACATATAATACCTTACCTTACACACGAAAGATATAAGCAGTTGTAATGCTCAGTGTCGGATTGTCTGTAGATATTAAGGCACTGACATAGGGGCCCACCTCGCTGGACCTCCTTTCATCACGAAAAAAAAGATATTTTACAATATCTAATCTACGGATTGTATCCAAAAGTAGTTGTACACATTTGCGCCATTTCTGTGAGATATCTTTGTTAGATATGCTAAAATAGCTTAAGGCAATAATATTACAACTGCTTCAAAATACTTTATCTCACTAATTCGTCGTCATAATTGTCATATATTTTAAAATGCAAGCAGAGTAAAATTTCACCACATTTAAATCTATAATTGAATAGTCTTGTTAATCTGTATCTTTCATGTTATACCAAAAATTGGACGAAAAAAGAAATCCAGCAACCATTAAGACCAAAAAGCAGTCAGATTTATCAAACCGAATAGATTAATATTGTACCTATAGGGAAACCAAATTCTTATCATTTGATCCGGGAAAAAACAAGATCTCGAAAGCTGTATGATTAGTTTTGAAAAGCCCTACTAAAGAACGTATAATAATGGATGATGAAACCTACATTATGGATTACATTAAGGCGTTACCTAGTTAACTATATTTGAACGTTTAGAGCAAGTGTCGGCAACCTATGACCCGCGTGACGACTCAGTGACGCGGTGACTCAAAAGTTGGAGGAGCGTTGAAATAAATGTATCACTCTTTAAGGAGAGTATATTGATGAATAAAGCCGAATTTCTAAAAACAAAAATTGTTTATCTTAGTTAGACTAGACTAGACGGAGGTGTTCTCAGAACAATCGATTTTGAAAAAATCGTCGAAGAGTATAGTCTGCACATCATAAAGTGTGAAATAGTAGGTAAATGTATTATGTAATATTTTAAGCCATAGGAAGTGACCCCTGATCGATTTTACCCACCGGATAGTGCACAAGGTCTTCTTTTACAATTAAGATTGCTAACAAATATTAAAGTTGCCAATAATATTGAAGATGTTAAGGTAAATATTAATGAATTTCGAATTATTTGGGAATCGACCTATATAATATAGTATTGGTCGATTGTTATTCAAGTATTTTAATTTAACTATTATTTAATTAAGTGTAGAGACTATTTAAAATTCCTATATTAAGTTGATAGTGAAGAAAATATGGGACTCCAAGGAAAACATGTAAAAAAAAGACACAGCCTAATCCAGATATCGTGCTCTATTTAGAAGTTCAATGTTCCGGGAAGACGGGAAGATTGTCATCCTTTACGAACAAATAATTCTTTTCTACAAATATTTCAGAAAAAGTGGCACGTTTCTTAATTGTTGCGACACCAATATTGAGCATTTGTGGTTCAATTTAATCGTAAACAAAACCGAATTGTTGTGTTGATATTATTAACAGCTGTTGTCTAATATTTGTGCTTATAAAATGTAAACTTCATCTTCTACACAGAGAAAAGCATTTTTTCTTATTTCATCACAAATATTAAATTAACAAGCTTTAGTTTTCTAAATATCGGCCTGGAACAAATTATTTTTTATTTTTCAAGTTATTTTCTAAACATGTATGACAAGTAAATTATTAATATTTCGAATTATTAGCAGATATAATCGAAACGAAAACAAAATCCTAAACGATCCGGTCAATCTAAGCCCTATTCGGTATCATTATTGTTGCCAAATTATCGAGCAGCAAATCTGCAAAAAATTTGGATATAATCATAAAAGTTAGTAGACCGCCAATACTAACGTTTTGATAACAGCAGGTTCAATTATCTTATACTTACATTGTTTTTATTTCTTGTAAATTCTAACTAGTCCCTGACGGTACTGCAATAAATTAATTCATTCCATTGGAAGGAGAAGTGCCCAATTTGATGAAAAACAGTTTTTAAATTTGCTAGCCATTAAAAATACTGTTTCAATTTTATCTATAATTGTTACTAACTGGTCTCGACTGGTCACGACCACTTAAACAACCTCTACCGTTTAGTTTCGCTACATCCCAATATTTAGAGATCTTGCACTTCTGAGACCATGTCGTATATATACTGTTAACAATCAATTTAGCGATCATCTTTTTTTTGGCATATGATTGAGGAAACAATTTACTAATCTAATAGTAATCTATACCAATTCAATAGATTCTCTGAAAAACCACAAATGTCCGTTTGTTGTATCAGCGATTATTATTTTCGATGTTGGTGCCATCTGTATTTATGAGACTAGAATGAATCTCTAATATTCAGATAATTTAATGGTTGGAAACATAGTAGACTTATGCTGTTTTCCAAAAAACCGCCATTAATTAAATTGTGTGTACAATGTTAAATGATGAAGCAAATACTAAGTAAATACTCTTAATTTTTTAAAAGATTAAATTGTTGTAATCTGAATATTAATTATACCTTAAATTGCGTGATTTCTATCACATCAATGCAGATACTTTGTTAACATTATCTCGTTAATTTATCTATAGTAATGCATAAAAGGTTGCCAGATATACGGTTTTGAACAAAACAGTCCGGTATCCGATGAAAGTAGCGTACACCGTAAATACCAAATGTTATAATTTCATACATAACGAGAGGTTATTTGACTGTCGTTAATTTCTATTTTTAATTGTCTGATTCTTATTTATAACAACGGAAACCCTGACCTGCAACAAAAGATAATAAATTGAATTGCTGAACATCAAGCGGTTATATTCGGCGATTTAGTTATAGGTCAAATTTCGTTATAATATACATACATATCATACATAAATTTCGAGGAAAGCACCGTATCCTCAAAAATGACGTCAAAGACAGAAATGAGAAGCTTATTTCATATAACCGGTATAGTTTGGCAATCATTGGAGAACAGCATAGCTTCACTACTGATTACTACGGCCACATTATCACCTAACACATACCAATAGATTTGTTTATGGAATTGGCATAAAATGATGGCGCTGGCGAATGATCATTAATGAACTATACCGGATGTCATGCACTCAAAAATTAAATTTATTTTATTAATAAAAATTTAATATATTTTAAAATAATTTTTATTTGCACGAAAGAATAAATAAATTGAAGTACATTTTGTAGAATTATTAATATACCTATATTCGCAAATAGATACATATATCATATATAGCTAGTACTGCCTACTAATGTTATTTTAAGATTATGAAATATACACTGTCAAATACACAGCGATGTTTAATTGTTATTTATTATACCCAATCTAATCCATTTTACCAATAGATTTCGGGTTAATCTAGTTATCCTGATTTTTAAAATTGGTCTAAAAGAGAAAAAGTAAATTCGAAAGACAGGTGAGAACGATGGATAAAATTTATCATAATTAGATAGCTTCGGCCTAAAACAATAATTTAAATATGTTGTCGTATTATAAGTGAGAAATTAGACCTTTTAGTAGTATTGATGTCCCCGGTAATATTTTAGTAAGGGAATGTCGTAAAGAGTGGGACGAGTTCCGTTTTAGATGTGTGGTTTTGAAACGGATGGGAATAATGTGAACTTGGAATAAACCAATAAAAATGGTCATTAGCTATAACTTTGCTGTAGACAGTTATTTGATATGGTGATTGAGTCAAAAATTATAGCCATCAACTTTTTTGGCCGAAAAATAATTCACCATATAACACATCACTCAATAAGTCTCCGGTCTAACTAAGCAATTCTTTTTAAAAATTCGACTCTACTCAACAATATACTAATTCAAAAGTGGTACATTCATTCCAACGGTCCTTTAACTTTTCGATGCCTTTTTTGTAGAACGATTTGTCCTTGCTCTTAAAATAGGCCTCAGTTTCGGCAATTACTTCTTCATTTGAACCAAATTTCTCTACTTAGAGCATCGTTTTGATGTCCGCAAAAAAGCCAGTAGTCGCTGGGGGCCAGTTCTGTGAGGTGAGGTGGGTGAGGAAGAAATTCGAAGCGTAATTTATTCAATTTAACCATTTGTTTCATTGGCTTGTGACACGGGGCATTGTCTTGGTGGATCAAAACTTTTTCTCTTGCATGTGAGGCCATTTATTTTTTATTTCTACACTCAATCGATTCAATAAATGTCATGTAATATTCGCTATTGATAGTTGTACCTTTCTCAAGATAGTCGATGAACAAAATACCATGCGCGTCTCAAAATACGGATGCTATAACCTTGCCAGCTGACTTTTGAATTTTTGGTCGATTTGGACATTCACCGGCTACTGTCCACCAAGCTGACGATCTTTTTGATTCAGGTGTGTAGCAATGGATCCATGTTTCATCCATTGGTACATTACATACCGACGCAAGAAAGGTCTAAGCGCTCTGAATCACCCTCTTCGAAAACAAATTACGCATGCCCAAATTTTCGTGTAAAATTGTAAACACACTACCTTCTGATATCGTTAAGGTGTCAGGTATCTCACCCAACTTCACTTTACGGTATTTCAAAACTATTTTGAGGACTTTTTTTTATGTTTTCCCGAACAACACACACTTTTCTTCAAAACTATAAAAGATATCAATACAATTATTTTTTATTTTAAAAGTGGTCAATACCTACCGATATGGCAGAGGATATTTCCACATGTTGAGTGGCGGATTTTTAAAAATGTAAGAAGGTCGAAAAATTATCAAGTTTTTTTTTCATGTCATAATTCTGAATCCAATTAATATTTTTTTAATTCCTCTGCTTATTTTGGAGGTAAGAACATGTGTGCAAAATTTCAGAGAGATCAACCCAGTAGTTTCCTAGAAAAGTGTACATAAAAATCAGGGTTTAAATCAGGCTGAGAATGTAACCTCCTTTAGGGGTCTCTCTCGTAAAAAATTAAAAAAACAAGTATTTTTTATTTGTTTCTCTCCTGACGAATCTATTTATTTTACGTGAAAATAAATTAATACATATACACGTACACGTCTTCGGCTATATGAAAAAATTTATTTTGTTTTTATCGAGTGGTCATGCGCGTTACAGCGAGGCGCTAATCTGGGTCCTTTACCCAATTTGGCTACAATTGCTGTAAAAAAAACTACTTGTCCGATCGGTCTGAAATTTTAACTGTATATTCTTGAAAGTATTCCTCCCACGGTATACCAGAAACTTTTCATAAAAGTTGAAAATTTGACGTTTGGCGGGATTTTTAAATAAGAAGAAAACATGTTTTTTGTACCTCTTTTTTGAAAAGCGCGCCATCTTTAGAATTTCTGTCGGAATTAATTTTTTGTTGGTATACCGTGGAAGGACAAGTCTCTAGTTTAACGTGTTATTTGTATTTTTAAATATATCTTCACCAGGGGCGGAGCAACAACTGTAGCCGAATGGGCGTTTAAATAA
>JANTOP010009162.1:0-15796 GCA_027564815.1 Symmerus nobilis
ATAATTACTATTATTTCACATCTTTTATATATTTTTTATTAAAAATCGGGCACGCGTAAGAAAATTTGCGAAGTTTTGAACACTGGAAATAATTTTTAATAAGAAAAGCCTGCAAATAAGAAGTCGTTTGAACGATGAAATGCTGAACGAGCTGTGTTTTCTAAAAGCTTACACAGAAACACAAGAATAATAATAATGTTTTTTTTATTTCATTATATTATTATTTGTTATTATGATGAATTAAGGGGTCTTTCTCGTGAAAAAAATTAAAAAAAAAGTATTTTTATTTGTTTCTCTCCTGACGAATATATTTATTTTACATGAAAATAAATTGATGCATATGAAAGTACACGTCTTCGGCTATATGAAAAAATTTATTTTGTTTTTATCGAGTGGACACGCGCGTTACAGCAGCGAGGCGCCAATATAGGTCCTTTTGCCCAATTTGGCTACAGTTGCTGTAACAAAACTATTTGTCTGATTGTTCTGAAATTTTAACTGTATATTCTTGAAAGTATTCCATACCAGAAATTTTTCATAAAAGTTGAAAACTGGCCGTTTAGCGCGATTTTTAAAGCGCGCCATCTTTAGAATTTTTGTCCATGTCCAATCGATAAAAACAAAACAAATTTTTCCATATAGCTGAAGACGTGTAATTTCATATGTATCCATTTGTTTTTATTTACAATAAATAGATTCGTCAGGAGAGAAAAAAATAAAAAATACTTGATTTTCTTCATTTTTTATGAGAAAGACCCCTTAAGTACTGTTTTTTTCAATAAATAATAATATTAAACCAATTTTTATTTATTTTTTCAATTTTATTATGTAATTTCAACTATGATAAGAGCCAAATTCTAATCCCCGGACCAAACCCGGGATCCCGCGGTATTCGGATAATGTAATCTCGAAATCCCGGGATTGAAAATATAACACAGGATTGCAAACCCTAATAATTTCCTCTCCTTCTAAGTGTAATGTCCTTTCTTTCAATCGTCGCGTGTCTATGTTTTCTTATGATTACCAATTGGATGGAACTATTCTAAAAAGGGTTGATCGGATCCGAGACTTAGGAGTTATATTTGATAATAAACTCTCATTCAACTCCCACATTGACTATATTGTATCTAAGTCTTATTCAATGTTGGATTTTGTAAAGAGATCTGGTCAATATTTTCAACCATACACTTTAAAAGCTATTTATTGTGCTTATGTCAGATCTATTATGGAATACGCGTGTGTTTTATGGTCCCCCCAATACTCTACACATATTCAGAGACTTGAATCTGTACATAAACAGTTTCTTAAATTTGCTCTTCGTCGTCTTGGATGGTCTGCGGCTTATCATTTGCCACCCTACTGTGACAGGCGTCAGCTGCTTGATCTCAAATCATTAGAGTCGAGGAGAAAGATGTATATTGCGATGTGTGGTTATGACATTTTAGTCGGCAAAATAAACTCAACAGAATTGCTTAATAGTCTAGATGTTATTGTTCCATCATTAAACCTGCGACGCAGGAGGGACATATAGCCATCCGTCCCCACAGAACACAATTTGGGACTTACACTCCGATAAACAACATTTCTTCTACTCTAAATTCAATCGAGACTCAATTTGATTACTCCCTATCGATAGATAGTTTTAAGGAGCTATATGCCATTTTTGTGATGGAACTATTCATTAATTATATATTTTGTTTTTCTTTTTTGCCTTTAATTGGTCTTATATTATGGCTTTTATGTTTTATAGCTAGTAATCGATTTGCTTGTTAGTAATCAGTTAAACTATGTAAAGTTTGTTGATGAAATGATATTAAATTAAAGAAAAAAAAAGAGCTTTGAATATTTTGTTTATTTCATCAAAAATATGCTGGTCCCCTACTTTCGCAGCAATTTATCATTAAAACTGATACGGAAGTAACGAAAATTTTATCACGGAGTAACGCTGTTTGAATTTCAGTGTAGACCAATACTAAAAACAATCTATTTTGAAAATATTGAAAATAAGTAGAGTTTATTTATTTTTAGTTGATACAGTGCAAACCTGATATATCGAATCTCGATAAATTCCTTGATAAATTGAAGTTTTCTCATTCCCCTTGAACGCTTGAACCTGTCTGAATCACTCCAATGTATATATATACATTATACATTCTATATATAGAATTTTGGTTGGTAAACCTCTATAATATCGATGTCATTTATAGTTATTCCATTGCTGTTCTGGATGATGCTTTGGATAAAGTGACACTTTCAGGCAGACAAACTAGCATTTTTAGATTTATTTCAAAGCTGCACTTAATCTTTTTAGAAAATGATTTGGTTACATATCAGCTAAAATTATTATATATAATTCAATAAAATGTAATTTCCCTAATTGCAGTGAATATACATTTGTTTTATCCCATAATAGGATAACAGGTAAAAAAAGGACTTTTTTGGAGAATTTTTTTTGAAGAGACTATGAAATTTTTGGTACATACTACATAGTTATATACTATTTGAAGAACACTCAGCAATTTTTACGTCAAAAAATATTCATAAACAAGCCTGTGAGATCGAATTGACGGAGGCCATGTAAAATTAAGACGTTTTGCGGTGCGTAAGATAACTCGTCATCCGAAACACTACAGGTTGGAAACACAAATAATTTAGAAGTATACCGAGGTAACAACGATGTTCTTTATTTAAAATTTTTTTCTATTTTTGGCTATTGATTTACGTCAAAATCGTAAATTTGCCCCTAAAAATGCCGCCATTTTGTATCTGTAAAAACGATCTCAAGCAAAAAAAAAAGAAGATCGTTGTTACCTGGCAAAACATGTATTATAACGCTATGTTCAATATAAACTCGATCGGTTCAGAAGTTTTTGAGATATCTTATGCAACGACTTCAAAAAAGTCGTTTTGAGAAAAACGCGTGTAAAGTTTTAAACTATGAAATCACAAAATCACTAAAAATACGACCGATCCAATGAATGTCTAGGGCACAACTGAGTCTACCGACCTAAAAAACCGTTGGAAATCAATGCTACGCCGAAATTTTACAAAGGGATAACATTACAAACCAAAGTAGCTGCTCCAACCGTCTAAATGCTCTCGTCCGGTTCCAAAGGGTCGGAGCGTAAAATTCGATATCTCAGTCAATTTTACTGCGAATGGCCGAGGTTTTGGGAGAATATTTTTAAGAAGTTGTACTTTAATATGAAAAATTTTCAGAAAAACCGATTTTTCAAAGTGCTTATCTTAGACCCCCCCCCCCTATATTTATTATACGGGTATATAATTTAACTGTATGAAGCCGTATTATGTACTAAATAATTTACCCGGTAACTTCAATGAAATGCCATTCATGTTCATTCATTCATATTCGTCTGTAATTATAATAAACAATCATAAAATAATTATAAATAATCCGAAATTATTTTAAAATTGATAGGTTTCCTCCCAAAAATCGATAAACTTGTAGATATTCGGGCAGAAATTTCATTAATATGCGTAGAGAACTAGGAATAAAATACATTAGCTATAATATTATATGATTTCTAGTTAAGTGCCACTATATTTAAATTTCATAAATATACAAATAATAATTTGTTTAGTCTAAAGTAGTCTAAAAATTGTTCAATTTAAATAAAACATAATACATTTAAAAACGACATGAATGATTGTTTTTTTGTTTGTTATTCAACATAGCAAAAACATTAGTGAATTATATAAATTGTAATTTAACTTAAAAATAAATTAATAAATACATTATGTGTGTGTGTATAGTAAATAAGTAGTATTCATTTTTTGTTTAAAATAATGTTCGGTTAATTTACTCAACGTTTTTTAAATTCAATTTAAATACGGTTTTTTTTTAACAATTAATGTTGTTATATCCTACAACTCTAATGTTTAAGTCATTTGAATTAGAAAATTTCTCTTTAATTAAAATTTTGTCCACTTTGACAACAAAATTTCATAAAAAAATGTTCCTTTCATTAAATCACATTCACATTTTTACCAGGTACAATTAAAAATAATAAAAAAAATGTGCGTTTTCAAACATTTTTTGTGTATAAATATCAATAAGAGTTCATTTATATCCTATTACTTTTCAATAATAATCATGTTTATCTCCTTAATTAACTAAGGCACCCATTTCGTTTTTCTGAGAAAATAACAAAAAACAAATTAAAAGATTTGAAACTTTTACATAAATAATGTTTAACTAAATAAATTAAATAATCAATAAAAAGGATACCTTTTTAAAAACAAATAAAAAAAAAACTTAATAAAAAATATTTATCAAGAAGTAAAACATATCGAAACAGATAATTTCTGTGACGATGGTCATTTCTTCATAAAAGACTTGACCTTCTTTACGCAACGATTTAAAAATGGTTTTCGTTGACCGCTATCCTTGGACGAAATTGAACTTTGATGACTATTTGATGATAAATTATCGGCAACAGTATTATCTTCATCATCAATTGATGCTGGACGTAATCGGAGCGAATTATCAACGGTAAGTGTTTCCCGATCGCAAGGTTGTTCCGAATCAGGTGTTGAATTTCGAACAATTTCTGTTTCATTTTGTGGCTTAGGCTTATTGGTTTTATTCGAATTCTTACTATTATATTCATTTTTTGTTCCTACAACATCGACCACTTCATCTAAATCAATGTTATCTATACTTTTTGAGCGATCCGATTGTATTTCATCGCGTTCATCAAGTAGATCGTCCATACTTCTTGAACGGCGTTCCTTATTAACTGAATCAGTTGATTCACTTGCTTTTGTTTGATTGACTTTCGATTGACTCTGTTCATTTTCGGCGATCCCCTCGGTGGCTTTATTCGTTTCATTCGTTTTAGTTTTATTAATATTAGTATTGTTAGTATCTGATGAAACATCAAGCAATCCATCAAGACTATGACTTCTATTACTGATTTGTGTGGGTAATGGAGGTCGATGTGATATTGTTACCGCTGAACTTCTACGATTACCCATTCCCGTAGCAGATTTGGGTCCCGTAAAACCGGGATTGCAGTGCGCTGTCCGGTATGGCATATATTTTACATTGGTTTTTGGACCATTGCCAACGTGCCATTGTTTAGCCGGACTGGATGATTTTCGTAATCTATTTGCTAATATTGATGGTTTGCTGGTTGCCGATACCGAGGGGCCTTCTAGTCAATCTGAAAGTCGACCCGTACCATTCGTATGCGTATCTTTATCTGAATCATTACTATGCATTCTTTGGTAAATTAATGGATTTTGACGGACGGAAGTTGATGCTGTGCTTGGTGTACTTGGTGTTGCGTCACCAGCTCGCATACTTCGATAATTTCCAGGTATTGCACTCGCGTCTCGTTCCCCTCTCATGAACCTAGAATATACAAGTACGAGAAATTATTGTAACTAATGATAGATAACGAATGTTGATATTTTGTTTTTTACCTTTCAAGTTTGTCCACACAGGCATCCTGGTAATCATGTATCCATCGCACCCCATTAAAATGACAAACGGTTCGCATATCTTCTGGCAATTCTTCAGCTTCGGGCCATTGGAAATTATCAATTATTGGAATAATATTACAGTTTGATGTAAGAGCAGCAACAATTTCCTGGGATAGAATAAAACACAAAACATTAATAACTAAATTCTCGCAGATATCGTATTCCATTCAATTTTTAATTAACTTACTCTGTGCACCCAATCCTTGCCCTCATAATCTTCAATGCATCGATCTAAGGCCGATGGTGTTAAAACTAAAATGAAATTCTTGGCTTGCTGAATACTATTTAATAGATTATTATCAAATTTCCCGGCTTCCAATCGCTCAACATCAATAAATACCGTGAAACCTCTTAATTGTAAGTGGACCTATTGAACAACGTATCAGATAGAAAAACATTTAGAATGAACTATTCAAAGAAGAGCGGTTAAATTAATTACTTTTAATAAACTGGCCAATTGTGAACCATTGCTTCTTCTATAACTAACAAATACATCTAGCGACTTATCTAACATGTCCTCTGTAAGTAAGGATAAGGAAGTTTCTTTACACTTAATTGTATTCAATATTCGTTGCCTATGTATTGAATTATCAATCATGCATTCACGTTGCAACTGATCTTCGGTTAAGGTTCTTAACGATTCCTTATCAACGCCAGCATTAAGCATCGAATATGTATAAATGCTAAATTCAGGACCGATTGCCTGTAGGAACAGGTTTAAATTTGCTACATCCTTTGAACTATAATCAGCCATTTTCTTTAAATTTTCCAACTCGCGTCGGAATCGCTTTCGATTTATACCATTCGTAAGTCCAATGTCCTCTCTCAAATTCTCATCAGTCAACTGTAATAGTAAATCTCCATCGACTCGAGAATCGTAGAAATTTTGTTCGGATTCACCGAAACCGATTTGCTTAACCCATTCCTTGACGTCTTCCACCGACCACAGAGGGACTTGTTGTGACAGTTTGTGTGGTACAACTTCACCGATTAATCGGAGAGCTTGGGCAGCAAATTTAGATGCAATAGCATTTGGACAACTGGCAACAATTTTCAATGGTTCAATGGCACCAATTTCTCGAAATATATCCGTGTTGCCCTGTTCCTTTTTAATGCCGGCCTCCATACAAAAATGGAATGCTGCCAAATTTCTAGCTTCCTCACGATTGGAACTAAGTACGGGCACTAATCTTTGTAGCCAATGTTTACTTTGCCCATGGGCATGCGCTAAATTCGATTTGGCAAATTCGGATGGGTTATGTGATGTTACGAACGGTTCTACCAGATCTAACGTTCCCGATTTCAATACTTCCGCTTCAATCTCTTTATTCGCTACTAATACAGCAATGGCTAAACAGGCATAGTACTTAATATTATCGTCATCGTGGAAGGCTAACGGGAACAACCACATTGGTACTTTTCGATTGATCATCGCTTCTTGATTGTCAGCACCACCATATAGAGATAGATTAGCCAATGCCATAGCGCAATGTCTTAACGTTTCTACATCATTTTTTCGACATTCAAACAGTACCGCATCCAGACCACCCAACCGAATGACATCCGAACATGTACCTTCACTATGTTTGAATAAATGTTCTAATATACCAGTACCAACCCTTGAGTGATCAGTTTTTGTATCTTTCGTACAAACACATGCTACATTTACTACTTTGTCTAAACCGTTATCGACAACATGTGATCGATTTTCTGTTGTTAAACATTGCTCTAATAGTCGCGCCGATGAAAATTGTAAATCTCGATCACGAGCTACACAGTTCTTCATTAATAAATCTAAGCCTCCGCTAACTCTTATTGTATTACACAAACTGTAACCCAATTCATATTTTGGTACGGCCCATGCTTTTCGTATCACTTCATTTATGTTATCTAAAACGGCTGGCACTTTACTCTGTTCCACCTGTAAATTTTTTACATCCGAAACAAGGAGACTGGAATACTTCTCGATGGCCATTTCAACAGCTTGTGGATTACTATTCGAACATAGCTTTTCTAAATCTTCAAAACCTTTCCACATATTTTCATCTAACATATTTCCGTTCATTGTCTTGCTCATTTGTGATGATGATATCATACTACTGCCCTTATTACGTACCCCCTTTTGCGTTATCGAATAATTTGATTGTGATGCGGCCGTAACATGTTGCTCCTGATTAAATATACCGGATGATGTAACAGTCTGTCGTTGTTGGGCTTGTGCTACCGCTTTCTTTTCGGCACTGAACGTATCACTGTGTATCTTCATTGAGGCGGCTGCTCGATTGTTTGACTCTTGTTGAATTATATCACCGGATTTGAGTGATCGAGCCTCCTGGAAAAAGTAGTTAAAGCATCATTTTTTGAATTACTGGATTTATCCAAAATTACTAATAATATTGGATTGGATTTTTTATGCGGGGAATATTTGGAACATAAAAATATTATGATATCTAGAGGTAATCAGTGGCGGATCAGCAAAAAAAAATGTTATCGGTATGCCGATACTATCCGATATAGATATCGTTATCGGAAAGCCTACAGCAAACGCAGGTCCGCCGTTTCAATAAACACACAAAATGATATAAAATAAAACTTCTAATTGGACGATATTATATATTGGATTATAGTCAAAGAGAGTATCTAAAATAAGTCTTTCGAATTTCAAGCTTTTTGATATACTGACGATATATCTAGAAAATTGCTTCATAGTCTAACCATGTTCTACTAGGCTTGCAAAGAAACTCCTCTCCAGATACCACTTTTTATTTTTGAATATATATGAGATATCGTACAGATCTATTTTAAAAGATTTATTCAAAAAATTGGGATGGACAAACCGTTTACGGTCTGGACCTATCTGGTGTGCTGCGGTCAATCTACTTGCGAGGTATGAGATATATTATCAAACGTTTACAATTTATTGGATTGAAAGATTTTCTTCCCATTTTCCACCCTTTCTTTTTCTCCATATAAATAACTTTCAAATATTTAATGAAAGTTTGACACATAATTTGTTGCCGTGAACATGTAGGGGAAAGATCACAGAAAATGTCAGGAGAATTCGGGAAAAAATCTGGAAATGCAAAAACAAATCGCTAAAATATCAGACAAATTCGGAAAAAAATCGGAGAAGATCAAGAAAAATCGGCAAAAAATACATATAGCGGAAGAAGAAAAATACGGTTAAAAGTTTGATGAAGTACGGTTGATAAAATCAGTTAAATTCAAGAGAAATGTAGGAGAAAGTAGAAAATGTCGAAGACATTGTGAAAATGTGAACTATTGATGAGAATCGACTGAATTTATTGTCCATTTCCCAGATTTTCTTCTACTTTACCAGACTTTTTTATTCGCATTTTCATACTCTCCAGACAATTTCCGAAATTTGTACGATTTTTCCTGACTATTTTCGATTTTCGAAAAAAGTTAGGTTAGGATAAGTATATTTTGTTAAAAATCAAATGGTATAGGGGAGAAGAAGATAAATTAATTTAAAATAAATGAATGGGGATTTTTAGATTCTATTTTGTTTCAGTATTCTAAAAATTCAGTTTTCCGAATCGAAACCAAATGATTAAATCAAAATCAAAAATTAAAATCCCTTGTATCCGCGCTTGGAGATAATAAATAGAAACACGGTTAAATTAATAGCGGAACAAATGTTTATATTTATTTAGTTAAATTGAACAATACTTTTTTAAATTTTCATGAATACTTTGAACTTTATGGGAAAATTTTGCAACTGTTCATGTTATTTTAAGAGGCCTATAAAATAGAAACGAGACATGAAAAGTATGATTCAGAATTTCTTGTCATCATTTTTCAATGAAATTTTGGTAATTGAATGTAGTAAATTCTATAAACTTGGACAATATTGGTGAACAATATTTCTACTGAATCATTTAAGTTCTAAATAGATGTATCTCATTTGGGGACAAAAAAAATCAAATAAACGATTAGAGTTATGAATCAACATCGTAACAAGTAAAACTTAGCAGCTCACGATCACAAAAGAATGATAGTCACATCGAAATTTTTATGTATAAGTTTATTATACAAATTCAAATAAACACGTTGAATTTGTACAAACATTGCTTAATAATAAATACTTCAACAATTTAATGATTTCTATTTTTATAAACAACTATTTGGCATTCAGCGGGAAAAGTCTGGCAGCTTGTAATCTCCAGTTAAAAGAAAAATTATTCCTTTCAAATTTGACTTTATCGTCCAAAATAATTGAATATATCCCAGCCGCTATCAAAACTGGAATCCTTCATATTTCATACATATGAGTAAAGTTCTTAGTTATTACAGAAATATAACTCCATTTTGAAACTACTATTATCGATCACTTTTTATTTAATTAGAAATTATATTTTATCAAGTAGATAGGTAAAATAAACAATAGGAAAATTAAATCCAGCGAAATCTATTATATTATGAAGGTTTTGGAGCCAAAGTATAGCAGAGTTAGGTTGGACAGTAATGTATTCATTTTAATGTGTTTACCACCATATAGTTACCGTTTTAGTTACTACACAATTTATGGTTTGTCTGTTACATAACAATTTTCGGTTATGTTTCGCTGATATGGGTCTACCTATCTTACATATGTATATGCTAAATTTGTCTACGGTTATATTCTAGTGAGCTTAATTCGAAATTTACCTTACCATTGATTGGTAAGTAGATTTTAAAATTCAATTGAGAAACATCATTGATATGGTATTTATTCAATTTAATATGGTATGGTATTCATTGATATGGTATTCAATAGAAATTTATAGTTTAAATAATTACAAATTCAGTTTTTAAAATAACAACTCAAGGTTTAGAGATTCTCCAATTGAAACCAGGTGTAATTTGGAATAATTTTTCATTTTTAATTATGGCATTCACTTAGGTTTTAATCACCAGACAAACTATAAATACTATTGTTCATATAGTAGAGTCCCGCCGGGTCGTGTCTTCCAGGCAACAGCTTAGAGCTGGGCTGGGGCTCATAAATTCGTGGGGACCGAATTAAGATATTTACTAATCTAATTTTGGTTATATTGGGAAAAATGAAAGCGTCTTTTAATGCTTCAATACAGAGAAATTTGACATTCCATGATTCAACACATGGAAATTCCCGAAATTTTCCAAGAGACAAGCCACTACACAAACAACAAAACATTCTGTAGGAACATTTTGAATTTCATTACAGTTTAATTATTTATTTGAATAGAAAATAGGTTTTAATATGTATAAAATGGTATTTCAAACTTAAAGTTTTTTTTGAGCTTTTAAACTTTCGCAGAGCTTTTGTAGAAACGTTTCAGATTTGATCAAAATTTATTTATTCTGATTATAAGTATAGATTTTAAGCCGTTCTGAAGCTTATAGTTAGGTTTTTAAATTTATTTAGTTCCGGATTTAATATAAATCAAATAAATTGGATTTAAAATGAATAAAATTAGTCTTTCAACATAGAGCTTTCATAGTTAGTCAGATAGTTAGTCGAAGAGAGCATATGTGGAGATAATATTCTTGGGGTCGATTGTCTTATTAAGAAAATATGTGAGAGATCTGAAAGATCGCTAAATAGAATTCGTCTGTTACATTTCGCGGCAAATATTTGCTATTTTTACAAAGATAAAAATATATTTCATTCAAATGTGGTTGTTGTATACTGTATACACCAACAAATATTTTAAATTTAAAGTGTTGCAAGGTTAATTGGAGTTATTCTGATTGGGGATCGTATAGCTTTGGTTTTCATATTGTTTTTCTTTGTTTAAATAGACAAAAAAAATGTACCTTACGTTCTACTTCAATTGGAATATCACGTATGATTTTATTGATTGGAGGACTCAATGGACATTGTGATTGTATTGGCGGTGATAAGGGACTCTCGACAATAACAACACGTGGACTCATTGGACTAAGGGGATTCGATGCGTAACCGGACGGCTGTGGTGATATTGGTAATTCAACAATTGGGCTAGGTGATCGTTGTGGCACAAAATCAGTTTGGCCAGTTGATCGGAATATTCCTTTACGTACCGGCCATGGAGCATAATTATTACTATTCATATTGTTTGTGTTCGTTTGAGACATTTTTCTGGTATAAATTTATAGTCCTTGTTTATAATTTATTGATAGTATCTTCTATAGAAATTCGACGTTTTAAAAAAAAAGTATATTCACATTTTTAAACGATCGTCAAATTAATTATTCTTTTATAAAATTCTAATTAATTTGTCACTTAATTAATTCTAAATATAGCACACATTGCGAATAGAATAAAGATTACAGAACGAATATTCACATTAGGTCACAATGAATGTTTCAAGATTATTTTATGAATGATAATGTTTAAAGATATGAAAAATGTATAAGATTATACATAATCGGAACGTCAAAGGTGGCAAGATCTTTTCTTTTATTTTTTCTTATTTTTTTTTTCTTTTTGGGTATCTAAAAATACCCAATTCCGCACTCGATATTTTTTCTAAAATAAACCAATATTTCTTCTTAAAAATTATACTCATACAGTTTGTATGATTTGTACTACAAAAATTTGTTTTAATTATATTCGTAAAATCTCTATGAAAAGTAATTTAAATCAATTGAAAGAATTAAATTAGATATCAAGTTGTATCCAATTTAATTACTAAATAGACATATAAATATGTTCTAATTTATATTTCGACTTAATAATATTGGCAATATTATAGTATCTCGGATTTGATCGAAAATTTAATACGAACGTTTTAAGTATTGATCGAGAACTGAAATGAAATTAATAATAGACCAAAACGACTGTTCAAAAATAAGTATTTTTTGTGCAAAGCCGTCATCGTCGTTATATGTTTCATTTATAAACGGTTGAATTTTTACTTAGAGATATTTAATGATTTTCTTTGAGTTTTGTGTATAGCCTGCCATACACGAACGAATTTTCTAGTGGACCTGGCCCACGGAATAAGTACGATGGATTTAACCTGCCGATTGCCAATGGTGGCCAATTGTTATTACCATACAATTATTATATAATCTGTATTACAGATAAACACAAAAAGTTGAAATTTCGGCAAAACTTTATGAAATAGAAATGGTAAAATTGCTAACTGTTAGCATTCATAATCTTTTACCATCACTCCTCGGGGGAGTATAGGCGCTTCCATATGGAACATTACTGTTAGCATTCCAAACTGTTAGCATTACTATATCTGATTTTATTTCAATATTTAGGATAACGAGAAAAACAAATGTTGTAAACATTTTAGAGATAATGTAGGGCTAACATAAATTTATTAGAGAGAGGTAAATTGTTTATTATAATTTCAATCCAGTACCGGTTTGTGATTAATTATTTAATTTGAAAATAATTCAAATTTAGTCACCCTATTATAGCAATTTTAAAAATAACAATAATAATAATTTCAATTATAATATTAGATATTTAATTAATAGAAATCCGACGATAAAAACTTAGCATCGATCCTAGGTCCTAGAACTAAATCCATAAGATAAAGTCCTAAAAATGTTTCCATAGATGAACCGACCGACATATTGGTCCGACCGATCAGTTCCGAAGTTCTGACCGAAAAGTTCGCCCGTGCATGGCAGACTTAAGATAATTGTTCGAGATTATCAACACTTTGTAGACATTCGGACACTTTTCCTAGCACACATATATTAAATGTGTCTGTAGTTGTGACTGAGAGGAAATGGATTTTCAAAAATCTAAAATAATGGTATCTAAAAGAAGACAAAGATTTCAAAATCCAGATTTTAATTGTAGGGATTTATAATAAATTTAAGGGGAGCATTCCCCAAAAAATTGAATAAAATAGTCTTTTGTTTTATTTCCGATTAATAATGTAGACTTGACTCTAAATCAATTGCCGTAAACCGCATCCCCCTTGCATGAGTAGTTTTAAACTTTGAAGTTACAGAGAAAGTTCCACCTAAATTATTTTAAAAAATCCTTTACTCTATTTACTTCTTTTCAAGTAAAATACATGCCTGCAAAATTTCGACGGAATCGGCCCAGTAGTTCCTGAGAAAAGTGCACCTCAGATCATCTGATTATACATACACTTCTTTCAGTGTGCCCCTCATATGCCACTAATAAAAATTTAATTATTGTGCAATAAAAGAAAATTAATCCTGGAAACAAAAGTAGTGTGTAAAATGAAATAGTGATTAAGTAAACTGAAAGTAACCAAAACTATATTAACGCTCGTTTCTAAATCCGAATTTTTTTTACAAATTCATTAAAAATATAAAAACCAACAAAATTTATCTACTAACACTAATCCTAACAAACGAATAGATAGAACTTTGTATTACATGTAATTGAGTCATATCGACTCCTTATCAATCTCTATAGTCAAACTATAGACCGGAAATGAACAAGATCGGCGAAAAATCATTTTTGATTGTTGTATCCGTATTCTGGAAATGCAGAAAAGTCAAATTGTTCCTCACTTTTCTGGTACGATATTATATATTATGATATAGTTAAACGTTTTGACAATGGGAAATCACCAGATCGGGAACAATAATTATCTAGGAAGTGTCCGCTTCAGTCATTGAGCCAACAGCGTTGCTAGAATAAAATGACCAGCTACAGAAGTATTAAAGTATTCGTAGTATTAAGTATTATCGTTACGGAGCTTAAGTAAGTAGTTTTAATACTGCACAGAATTATTTCAAGACAATGAACATTCAGCGTATGAAACGAAAATCAGCTTCAAAAGTTATAGATTTAGACAAAAAAAAAATTCGCCTGAGTAAACTCGTTGTAGGAATTTTCTCGGATAAAGCGATGAAGTGCGTGATAGACGATGATACTATTATCATCGTTCATCACGCATTTCACCGCAACTTTTTTACTTTTTATGGCAGTATTAATAAGTCCTTAACCAATTATATTGAAAATAGAATTATTAGAATTTTGCTGAGATCTGTGGCTGAATTCCGTTGGTTTTCTCTACATTTTTGTAATTCTATAAAAGTGACAATAAGTTCGCATACTCTCACTGGACAATTTATCCCAACACCTTTCTGTATGGGGAAAAACAATTAAAGAAATTTCGAGTTAAAAACGACAGGTAAAATTTATTTACTGCTGCACCGACTAATTTTGTGGTATCTAATGACAGGGTGATGAATAAAATATTTATATAGAGCCCGTAGTGTCAAAGATATATAGACGAAAATGTAGAGAAAACTGTCGGAATTTAGCCGCTGCTAACGAATTGCGTCCATGTTTTTAACAATATATTGTATTCATATTTGACATTTCTTACTCAACATATTTTATTTGCCCAACTTTGGTGAATACGTTTTTTTATCAGCAGAAAATCAATTGATGTCGGGTAAAATCATCGAGTTGAGCAAAATTACTGATAAAGTAAATATTTTTATTTACTACTAGTTTTTAATTGTTTTTCTTTTTACGGCAAAATTAAGTTATTAGCTTTGTTAATATTTATTTCCCTTTGAATATTTTTTACAATTAAAGAAAATGTAATGACACTTCAAAAAATTTTACCGTTTTTTGAGAAAATACAAATGATGATAATTTAATTGAGCATAGACATTAATTTGACTGTCGATAATAGAGTTTGTTGACTTGAATGCCAGTTTTAATGAATTAAAAATTGTAGAAATCTTGAACGGAATCTCATATCTGATATTTATGGAATTTCTAAATAAAAAACATTACGAAATGTAATATACATATTAAACTGACAATTTAAAAGTATCAGGGCACTGTAAAGGCCCAAATTAATTTTCCCTTACTACTGGGCCCCTTGTTTGGATACCCGATACAGTCCGTTAAAGGACTATCACGCTTTTTTTAATCGGGGTCTTCAAAGGCCAGTTACTCGGGCTCTTTAACTCTTTGATGCAAGGTGGTGTTAAAAGTGTCCCACCTTTTGGATGCATGGAAATGCACGGTGGGATATATTTTGACCCACATATTTTTATTTTAAAATCACGTAAATTAGGTGACAATACCTTCAACAAATGTTATAAATGTGTTAGAAGTTTCGACATATTATATTATATACGTTATTCCTTTATTAATAAAAAAAATTAACTTTGTTCAATTTAAAGGGAAATAAAATTTCTGTGCAATATGGGCCAATTTTTTTTTTTAAAATTCCGTGCCTCAGACGGGCAAAGGTTACCCTTTTTCCGCCAAACTAAATAACACTGGTCAACAAGATTTTGTAACAAGTAAGGTACTTATTAATTTTGAAATACCTATCTACCCTCATTATAA
>JANTOP010009173.1:0-15795 GCA_027564815.1 Symmerus nobilis
TGGTTACGAAGTTATGTGATCGTAAAGCCACCAATCGAGAACAAGGCTCAATACTTTTTCCCTCACCCAATATATTATAATAAAATCGGTTAGAGTACAAATGTATCGTTAATTGTTGATTGTTAATGAATTTTTAATTGTTCCTAATTTATATTCTCATAATTGAAAAAGATCCAGATCCATATTCAGTCATCTTTAAATTCATCATCAGGCATATACTTTTATAACTTGCTCTAATGCTAAATTTTTATCTGAATTTCAAATAAAAAACAGGAAAAATTACGGAATATTACACAAATTTCAATTAAAGCCGATTAATTTTTCTATCGTTAAAATACTGAATTCTTATAATTAATTTGCTGGGATAGATTACATTTTGGAAAAAAAGAAATTGTTGTTTAATTTACATTCATTCATACATAACAATTCGTGAATTTGCGAAGTCTGAGGTAGTTCTGAATTACTGAATCAAGCAAAAAACCATGTTAACAAAAGGGTCACAAATTTACTATTACCGTCTTATAGCCACTAAGTGATTTTATAACCATCGGGATGATCATTTCATTAAAATTTAATAAAATCGAATCTATGCATGGGATTGTTACTTTGATTGTGCGACCGCACAGAGCTTTGCCCTAATTGACCCGCAAGCTGTTTGGACACCTTTGGTATTAATTTTCTGAAGGCATTTTCTGATTCGTGTCTTCAACTGCTTTTAGCTTCCCAGCGGGCTTAAAATAAGGCTGCGAAATACCGCGACAGGAAACAGCTATATACAGCATTATTTACCGCTCAAATTTTTTTTAAATTGATATTTCACTTCTAGAGGTGTTGTGGAATCATCCCTTGTATAAAAAGTATCATTACCGGGTATCTGTGGCTTGCTTAAAGGAAAATAGCTTTCATCGTCCAAAATAAAGTTCGTTTTCTTGTTTGTACGAGGCATCCACTGGCATTGTGATTTAACGGTAGTAATCTGATGTTCCGCATATTCTGGTGATTTTCTATTCTTTCTTGAGTTTATTTTTAAACGTTCTAATGTTCTGGAGATGTACTGCTGCGCGCAGTTAAAGATTGTGGGTGCATCATATTGGCTAACTCTAACTCCATCTTTGTTATTAAACTGCCGATCTTGTCATTGTCAATATTTTTAGTAAGTGTATATGTATGGTATGTAAACTAATTTTAGTAAGCATTGAGCATAGTTAATCTTATTAAAAGAAAATAACAGGAATTGAACCCAGTGCAAATTTCTAGTTGTTATCCGTTACTATTGCGGTCTGGAGCGTCCTTACGAAGAACTTCACAACTAATATTGTCTGTTTTAATTTCAATGATGGTAGTTTTTTCCGATGCGATCATTGGCCTTATGTAATTCAAAGTCATATTAGTTGTTAGTAGTAATTTGTTGTCATCAACCAATTTAAATTAATTGATAGCGAATGTGGATGTTTTTTTATTTTCTTTTTATGCCATCCCCATGTACAGCCCTCATATGTGCCGATATCACATGATTAAGATACGATATGTGTGATCTTGTTTTTTAAATCTAGCTACTCGGGGTTATGGTACATTAAATAGGTACAATTATAAAGAGCATACAATTCGACATCATTTGGGCAACATGAAAATTGTATCAAAGATGAATTATGCCCTATTTGAATCACGATTATTGAAATTTGTAAAATAATGATTAAAATAAATATAATCTTGATAAGGCTATCCCCGGTATACAAAAATACCATTATTTTATGCCAGTAAATAAAATTAGTATTAGAGTTAAGAATTACTTATTTTGTAACATACAAATAATTATCAAAATTATTTAATAAACAAATAATAATAATGTTTTGTATCAATTAAGTTAATTATTTTATTTACATTGAATTTCCATTAAATTTTCAGGAAAAATTTCAGAGATGTGTGTATTTCAAAATTCTTATTTCAAAAATAAAGAGTTCCTCCTCGTTGAATGGTTAAAATAAATATGTTTTTATATTTGACTTTTAAAATGGATATTTTAGGATACTTCAGAATGTAAAAATACCGAAAGACAAATTTTTTCAATGACGAAATTTTATAGGTGATTCATTAAGAGGTATTTTTTTTCAAAAATGAATAAAACACATAAAATTGAATGTAGCGTAAACTTTATTTTCAACCGAAAGCACAATTCATGGCATTTATTTTTTAAAAATAATTCCTTTCAAATGTTGGCCGCAGCTACGCTTTAGGTGGTCCATTCTGATGGTCCAATTTTCAATCACTCCTTCGAGCATAACGACCGGAATCTGACCAATAACGCGAGTAATGTTTGATTCCAATGCTTCAATCGAAGCTGGTTTATACGCGAAGACTTTTGACTTTACGTAACCCCAAAGAAAAAAGTCCAAATGTGTGATATCACACGATCTAGGCGGCCAATTTACCGGTCGGAAGCATGAAATTAACCGTTCACCAAAATTATTCCTCAATAAGTCTATTGTTTCACGCGCTGTATGGCAAGTAACGCCGTCTTGTTGGAACCTGATGTCACCGACATAACGGGCTTCAATTTAAGGGAGCAAATAGTCAGTTATCATAGCGCGATAGCGGGTGCCATTAACTGTTACGTTCCGGCCGGCCTCATTTTTGAAGAAATATGGACCAATGATTCCACCGCCCCATAAACCACACCAAACCGTAATTTCTCGGCATGTAATGGTACTTCTTGATACTCTTCGGGCCCGGGTTGTTCATCAGCACAAATACGGCAATTTTGCTTATTGACGAACCCATTGAGCCAGAAATGGGCCTCATCACTGTTCAAAATTCTGCGACAAAACAGCGGATCTTCATCGAGCTTTTCCAGAGCCCATTCACTTAAAAATGACGCAAATAAAGGTCTGGCGGTCTTTCCATAATGAAATGGCATACAATACTGAGTCAACCTGTCATTATAATTTGACACGAGTCACACGTGATTTGTCAAAAAATGCCTATTAGAAAAACACCTCGAGATGAATCACCCTTTATTTTATACTACTAGTAATTATTATTTTTCTTTTACTTTTTCTCTTCTTCTATATTTTTAATTTGGTATTATTTGGTACGAAAGCCCAACGAGCCGTTTTTGAGTTATGATGTTTTGATGATACCTTTAACGTCGAAAATTTTTATTTAAATTTCGCATTGGGGCGCCTGAATTTTAGTTACGCCACTGTTTGACGGTAACTGAGTTTGGGTGTATTTTAGTGGTGAAATTCTAATCCGAATCTTGACGAATCAGATTCACATTGATTCGGATTCTTTCGGATTGATTCAGATTCTGTTGGTGTGAAATTGCCCTTAGCATTTTTATAAAGCGTTGTTTTTGTTCTTATTTGCTTGGAAATTTGTTTTACTTATTATGAGGATAGGTCATTTTGTAATCTGTAACTCTAACGCTTATTAATATTCAAAATACCAAACCTACACATTTCATAATATGCTTGCTGAGACAATAATTATTATATAAATTAATAACAAATTTCTAAATTTAAAAAAATCCCACTTAAGCAATTGCTAATCTCTATAGTGCTGTACGTTTGTACATTTTTACTGGTGGTTAAGTTTCTGATATTATCACATGGTGAATCGTTATTGTAGTTTAATGTCTGTATTATTTTATAACGTAAGATAAAAAAAAAACATAACGTAGTTTGTATTTGTTATTCATTTTGTCTGGTTGATAAACAATGTCTCCTTGCACGTGTAAACACAAAAAGTGTTAAAATATAAAATTAATAAATTTCCCTGTAATGCACGATTATTCAACTTAACATTAGAACGCACGTGACTACCAAATTAACATCTCCAAAATTTCGAATGTCAAATGTAAAACAATATGTATGTGTATTTGTATAGTAAACAATCGCAAACAAAAAAATTTTAACACCTAAATTAATTTGATGAAGTCATAATTTATCGGTAAACATTTCTATAGAAATAAACATTTCTTAAGAAACATTTAAGAACAATAGGCACGAGCCGCCAGCCAACGAAATACGCGCCAGATTGTAAAATAACTCTAGAATACCATAATTATGAACTGAGAATGTAATGCTTAAGTACCAATAAATTTTATTACATTAACTTATATGAAACACTTCATAATGATGATTTAATGCTCTAACTGTTTGCAATTTAATTATTGAACATAAACATCCATTTTGAGTAGCGATTGCAAAGAATATTCTCTTAACCCGGCTATGTAATAAAGCCATTCCACACATCACGCACGGTTCGTGAGTTAAATAAATATCGTATCCAGTACATAAATATGGACCGTACTTGGATAAATTATCGAATGACTCGTCTATTGTTGGCCGACCTTGTTGAACACGTTCAGCACCAAACGTCATTATCGGATACCGTTCCAAAATAATTGTTTTAACATTCTCTTCGACACCAGCGAGCTCATACAAATCTTTATGTTGGTAATCATTTATAGAATTCCAAGCACCAGCATTTTGAGATCGAGCTACCATATCAATTAATACCATTGAACAGTGCTTTATCGGATGTGTATCACGTTGACAATATGCAATTGCAACAATATGTTTTGTTCTCGGATCTACAGCTACTCCAACAGATTTTTTATTGTAATAGTTTATAGACAAGTCGATTGCCATATTCATTACAGATAGATGGAAGTTTTTTGTGTCATCGTTGAATATTTTATTACCGTATAGATTTTCCAAATATTGGTTGGCATGAAATTTGCATGGCCACAATTTGGTTGCCTCATCATATTGCCAACGTAGTTTTGGTGGTGTTGCGGCTGCTTCAAATATTTCTATTTTCCTGCAACATATTTCAGCTACAGATTTTTCGATTCCTCTCTCAACTAAATATGTTGATAAAATTGTTCGAATGGCATATAAATCATCTTCGTTATTTTCAAGTATGTTTCTTATAAGCACATCTTTCATTTGTTCCAATTCATTGTTATGAGCCGAATTTATAGGTACTGGTAGAGAACTTTCCTTACAATCAATATTTTCCTTTAACGTATGAAATTTATTAAATTCTAAATCACGTACGAATTCAACTACATCCAAAATTGATGACAAAAGAATGATTTCCTTTCTATGGATTCGTTTTAAATGTTGTAACGTCGGTAATGGTATACATCGGTTTAACACGGATATAAATTTGGATAATAATTTATTATCTGGTAATGATGTTACGTAAATTTTAATTAACGGTACAGGTTTTAAAAGGTCATCGTCCAGAATTGACATTATTGAAGAAACACGTTTAAAGCCTGGGTCCATTTCTGTCATTTTAATACGTTTATTAGCAGGTTCGTCCATTCCCTTTAAGTATGCCATCTAGAATTATATAAAATAATTATATACAACTTTATGATAATTAATGTTAAAACTTAGTTACCATTCAGAGTGTTTCTGGGACATTGAAATTGATCCAACGTTACTAATACTTTAATTTATACGGTTACCACAAACAGCACTAAAAATAATCATATTTCATAGAAAAATAAATTAAACATTGTTCTTGACCCAATCCGGTTAGAAATTGTATTGTACAAAACTATATACAATAAGCTATTTAGGACAGTGGTTTTAAAGGAAATTAGGACATCGTATTTCAAATTATATTTGAATATTCACGCTTATAAAATGAAATTTACACATGAATGAAATATATTTCAGATCAATAGTGTTGAGAAATTTAAAAAATGTATGTAATTCTACCTGTTAAAAATAAGGTTAGTTAAAAAATACTGATTGCACACATAAGACTGCCGAACTATGGTTGCTCAAATTCGAATATCAATTCACGAGTATAAGCTAAGATAGTGTTTTGATTACATGTCAATAATTCTTTGAAGATAAAAATTGACATCTAAACAAGCATAAATTACAAGAAATGTTCAGTCTTTCATTTGGCACTAATATTTTCGAAATCCGACCACCCAGCACAGAGTTATAGTTTTCAAAGTCCGATTTGAAGAGAAAAAAAGTTATTCGCGGTATTTTCACATTTCGCGGTTTTTTTTAACGTAATTCCCGCGAATGTCGAGGGAGAAGTGTATTTATACTAAGGATAGTTATCCTGTAACCCCCCCCCCCCTATCTACGCCAGTGGATCCTGGAACATGGATGCACTAATTGTTACAAAAGAGTTACATAGATTTGTGAGTAATGCGATATTACATACTGGAAGAGAAAGGATCATATTTCTTTACATTTTACATATCGGTAGAACTCGAGCAAAGGCAGATGAGTCGGCAAATGTTCGCGAAAGGTTGCAAACAAAATAAAACAACGTGGCAACTGTTAGAAAAGTTCAGAAAAGTATAAAAATGTCGGTAAAAAATCCAATCAATTCCAAAAATGTCAGGAAGTGTCGGGAAAAGTAGGAGAAAGTGAAATAAATAGGAGAAAAATAATGTCCGATTTTTCCAAACTTAATTCCATTTTTTCCTGACTGCTTATTAGACGAGTATTCCCGATTTTTCCCTTTTTCAGATATTTTCCTATTATTTTTGGATTTTTTCTGAATGTTTTCTGACTTTTCAGACTTTATATATGATTTGTTGACAATGCTTTTCCCGTCTGAACTTTTTCTGATTTCGGCAGACTTTCTAGAATTTTCTTAATTGTACTCATACCTATCTCAACTGACTTTCAATAATTTTCGGGACTTTTCCGATTTTATTCCATCGTCCAACTATATTTTTCTTAACTTCGCCCCACTATTCGAATTTTTCCATGTTTTTCCGACTTTTCGGAAAAAAAAAACAGGTAAAATGTACCGAGACTTTGGGAAAAATAATGAAATAATCGGGAAAAATCAGAAATGTTTTAAAAAATATGACAATGTGAAAAACAGGTAAAATCCGTTTCCAGAAAAGTTCGGCAAGAAAAGCGGAAAAGTTCGGGAATTATCAGGAAAAACCAATTTAGAGAAATCAGCGTACAATTCGAAAAGAGCCAAAGGAAATTTGGAAAAATTCGGGAATGTCTGGCAAAAGTAGAGAAAGCGAAAGAAAACTCAGAGAACATTCGTACATTGCGGAAAAAAGTCCAAACAGTTGTAAAAAGTTGGTAAAGGTCTAAAAGGTCGGGAAAGATGAATAAAGTAGGACAAAATTCATAGACAAGAAAGAAGAATATGCACAGTCGAAAAGTCCAAAAAGGTGGGTAAACGGAGTCTGAAAATATCTAGAAAGTCGGAAATATTGTGGACAAGGACATTTTAAGGACAAAGTGGAGTGAAAATGGAATGGAAAGACGGAGAAAAGGGGAAAATCTTCAATCAACTTATCTAACGCATACAATAACATTTATATATTAGTTAGCTGAAGTCTAAATAAAATTAGAAAATAGAGGATAAAAGATGAATTAAAGATATTTAAAGCATTCGTAAGTGATATATACAGAGCTAAAAAATTTATAGATATTTATGAAAATATCTATCATAAATATTATTGTGCATAATAGAAATCATATCTCGCACGACTGAAAATATTTATCAGGATATTTAAAAATAAATATCTTCATTTCTAGCCTTATTCCAAATACGAGATAAGTAAGTGGCTGTAGTGCAATCCCTGTTTTGCTTTAACTTTCGTTGTTCTACAATCATCTCAGTTTTTAGTTTTATGCCCAGAGTATGTTCCGAGCAATTATAGCTTAGGGTACAAACTAACTTTTGGTTGAGGTCAGGTTGTTATAAGTCGCCACCAGATGGCACTCGCTGACAAGAAATTGATAAAACACCAAAATGTGCCCACTGACTAGACGAATTAATCTGTGGAATAATTACCCCCCTCACCACCTCCCATACGGAAGTCTATTCTTGACCAAGTCGAAAAATTTGAAGTTTAGGCCAAATTTTATGGGCAAAGGAAGGGCCCCACAAATAAGGTACCCGATTGGAGCGATTGGAGCAACGGTGTTCTAGGAATTCAACGGTGGTTAACCTGACTCCCTTACCCCTCTTCTTAAGGATGTTTGTTATCGGTAAAAAATTACACTCCCTTCTGTCTCTTTCGCCCACAATTTGGCTTCCAAAATGAAAGTGATGTATGGAAGAGTTGTTCCTTATGTGAAACTAGACCAGGGAAAAATGTTGGGAAAAAAAATCTGCGTCTACCAATAGATGGCGCTGGTGGTCAAAAATTGTTTTTTGCCAGAATGAGGTCTAATGTTATAGTGATGTATGCGGAAGTTTGTTATATGGTCGATATAGAGTCGGGAAAAATACCGCCGCCTACCGATAGATGGCACTGATGGTTGCAAATTTTTTTTTTATTGCGGATTATGCATGGTGGATGGTAGCTGTTGTCGAGAAAATGCACAAAATTTTACCTTTCACCCCTCCTGGCTCATTTAGAAGAATAAATTTAAACTTAGACTTCTAAAGAATATATACAAGAAAAGAAAAGGCCTGACATTGTGAAGAACAGAAAGGTATATACTCAGGATATGTATTTATAATAAATATCCGGTTTATATCTTTGGGTCTGATATACCATATATGATAATTTTTATATCAGCCAAAAAATAGAAATAGAAATAGAAAAAATGTGATGATAGATATCAATAAAATAAAATTTTAAGCACTGGATATATATTTTCTTCATATATGTCGCATCTTAGCAGATAACTTTCTATTGGCGTTTAATTAAACTATTGAGCGTGAGATTTCGTCAACTAATTTCGATCTTCCTGAATATCATTCGTGATGAAAGCTGTTCAATTAAACGTGCTAGAATTATATAATTAAGATTATTAAAACGTCATTTATACATTTATACATTTTTGACCAAATTATTTATAATTTCATGATCTACTGTGGTGAAACGAAAGAGAGCAACGGCTCGATTTTATTTTGGAAATTCAGCAACATGCTATATTTGCCCTATCTTCATTTCTTATCGTATATGGTAGTTATTTAATGAGTGCATCCATCTAATAATGCTTGGAAGGAATAATTTTTAATAATTTTGAAACAGTAGGTTTGGTACACATAAAATATGATCTAAGTTATAATTATAATAACATAGATAAAATTACAGGTAGTGTCAAATATTGTATGAATACAATATGCTTGCATATCAACACGCGGAATTGATCAGCATATTTTTAGTTTATCATCTGATGGTAAAATAATTGTAAAGTACATAATTAACATTTTTTTTACAATTTTTCTATACAATTGGATAAGTTTTTAAATAGCCGTGTAATCATTTAATAGAACAGGCAACATTATGATAACGAGAGTATTTTTTACAGCTTGTCTATCGCGTACCATCGTCCATCCTGTGATATTATTGACATTATTCCTGAAACAAAATGTTCCTTACTACCGTCGTGTAACTAAATTTACAAGGTTCTTTAAAAGTATTAAATTTGGAACCGTGCGTAGCTTCAACTATAAACCTCATTATCAACGGAAATCAATTTTCCTTCAATTTATATACAAATAACGCGTCTATATAAGTTAATTGTCCAACAAGAAAATATATTATATAAATTACTTCAATATTTGGTGAAAAAACGTCTCTCTTTGTGCGCTTACTTAATACGATAAGACACATTTCTTAGTAAATTTTATTTAACGCAAATATTTGTGAAATCTTTATAATTGAGCATGATAAATATATGTTTTTTTTTATACATTATATGTTTTAACCGCTCAGAATTATAATCGTAATCGAATCACAATTATCGTTGTAGTTCAATAATATTCTAACCGATTATTGATTTTATAGTAACTATACTATTTTCAATTATTTGACTAAATATACCTTATAAAATTCATAGAATGTTGTAATTATTTTATTATAATAACTTGATATATGTACAAATATAATAACACGACTTTCTAAGTGAACTATCTCATGAAAATTCGGAATTTGACTAAATACAAAATTAGTACATTACATATTTATTATAATATGCGGGCTTAGAAAATTTAAATTAATATACTACTTATTTACTTTATTTTCTCGCATTTAGATAGTGATATACGTGTATTTTAACTACACACAAAATCTTAGTATTTTTCTTTAATTTCAAATAGGTTATCATCAGAAAAATTCAAGTATTATTCAGGGGTGGCCAGATTTTGTAAGAGTACGAGTCTCACAACATTACTGCAGGGGTTTAAAAGCCATACGCGCTTACACTTTAGTCTGAAGAAGTAGTCATTACTTACACATAGTTAGGACCATTAATGGATAATTTTGCTTAAATTTATGGAAGTTTGAAGGAGTTAGTAACATTTAAGGAACGAAAGTTTGCCAATTATATTGCACATACACTGTATATTAACTAAATTATACGAAAATCATGAAATGATCGTTATTTATTAAATTATCCAAGATATCCGAACTTTTTCCAACAACTTTCCTGAATATTCCCCAGCTACATTTAATATTTCTAGCCGGACTATGTTTTTCCAATACAATGAAAAGCTAAATTCAAAGATTAAAAATAACGAATAAATGTGCAGTCACACATCTCTTAAAACATTATATGAAAGTGATAGGACGCTGCTATATTGTAATAGGACAACTTTGTACGATTGTAAATTTTATTAGGAAATTAAAAAAGTTATCAGTGAATTGAAATGGATAAGATAAAATATAGACCCTTAAGTAATTGAACCGAATTAAAATCTGATAGCAATATTTAAGTCTAATAAAAGAAAATCATAAATAATTAATGTTCAAAATAAATTTCCAAAATCTCCCATTTCAATTTCCATGCTGTGTTTCAGAGAAAGTTGGAAGGAATGACATTTAGGTAAATTAGCAGGCAAATTAAGTCCATAATGTGTAGTACTGTGCCCCAATTTAAATCTTAAGGAAAATTATCATAAACTCGTATGTATTGGAGGCACATATTACTAAGCGGCGCGTGGTTCTAAGGTAAGCCATTGATCCCCCTTATATACAAGTTACACATACAAATGTTTTATTCCTTCACCGGCAAATTTTATTGATCAGAGACTACAGATAAGACATACAATCAGAAAGACGTTCAATAAAAAAAATAAACTAATAGGTTCAAGGCAATCAAACCAGACCCACTGAAATTACTACAAAAATTATTGTGTTTTCGGAAACCACTTAGTTTAACTATATTTTATTTATGAAAGATGAGTATATATATACATATATACTTACTATATATAATCCTAGTAAATATGGAACAAATGGAAGATGCTAGTAGACAGCGTTTCGTCATCATTTATAATTCAGTATTTTGTATGCCAAAAAACAAACGGATATATTGCGGGAAATATTGACTTTTGATGTTATAAATATTTTTTAACTAAGCAAATCGGAAATTAACCAACGTCAATCTAATATTTTAAAAACGACCTGTATATTACAATGACGTATTGTAGCTTGTCTGGCTGTACTAACGTCCTTGAAAATAAGAGCTACAGGAAAATTTTTATCTTGTTCTTATCTAAATGTAATTTTCTCTTCATTATCAGTCGATTCATTCAGTGATTTTTTGTGTAATTTGATTGATTAACATACACGATAATATTAATGGTATTTTATAAGCCAAGAATTTAAATAATTAGTGCACATGTGAGCGAATACAAATGTGCAGAATTGCAGATCCATAATTAAAAAGAAAATTATTAGCAACCTCTTACTGGCATCAAATATTAAAAAGGAAATAATACCTATAAATAACCGGAAACGAGTTCGGAAACCCAGATTCAAAAGAGCAGCAGCAAAAATACTAATTTATAAAATCGGAATTAGAATATGTTGTATAATTATTTATGCTTCTTTTGTTAATAAATCATTCGCCGAATACATGTTGTTATTTTAAATACTTATTTACCCGTTCGTCGTCCGTGATAATTACTTACTTATAATTGCCAGTAAATAAGATGGAGGTTTTCCAAATAATTCCTATACTTCTCGATATGCTTATCGTCAAGGTTAAAAAATTACCAACCGGCCGTTTCACGGAATTTTCTACTAAGGAATTGTCACAGAAGCACGGTGATTTGCAAACAACCTAATTTGGTCAGGTAAACCCCCTATAACCCAATATTTTTACGGATTTTCATCCGGACATTCATATGGACATATTACATATGATTATCTCAGTATCTGTATGCTATCAGTATCAGTATGGATATCAATATCTCATAACATGGTCTCCATATAACACGGTACGGATTAATCGTGTTATAGAAGGCCTCCCTGAACATGAAATTTATTGCCTGTAACCTGTATTATCATTTCATATAAAATACAAAGAAAAATTGCAATTCCCTGTTCGATATATTGTCCTATTCACGACAACTATGTCCTAAAAATGTCCAGGATATCAGGATATACATGTATTTTTATCGGGAACGAATTCCTTGAATAAAACTTGGGCATTACCGTACGTAATTGGTTAATGTTAGCAACCAAAATTTAATTTCGGCTATTTGGAGTCGTGGTAACTATGAAATGGCCGCAGGATGAACGGTTTTTAGTTGCTATTTTTATATTAATCAAACATGAGCTATTATTTTTTTTTGTATGTTTACAGATGCTTTCATCGTTCGCGTTTTTTTTATCAAGAACGTGCAAATCAAATCTTATTTCTATTATCCGAAACATTCTATAAATATTTTTTATAAGGGAGAAGTCCGTAGTTGGTCCACCGAACGTTATTTCAGATTTATTCCGTGTTTGCCCATTGTTTTCCTTATCGACGTGTAGTTATAATACTAATAAGCGCCGCTGACATTTGTGCCAGACGCAGCCGAGAGTATTTCTACGGAAAGTTCCACAGTGAATGTTTCAAGTGTTCGGAATCTGGGGATTTTTCATGAAAAAGTAAATGCGTAATTTACTGAATTATTGTATTTTTAGTGCCATTTCATAACCTTTACACATTTCCGAACATATTTCGAAAAAAATGTAGGGGTAATTGTCAAAACGGCTACCGAACGTAGGTTGGCCCAATCGAGGCACGTAGGTTGGCCCAATCGAGGCACGTAGGTTGGCCCAATCGAGGCACGTAGGTTGACCCGCATTTTCCTTCGCTCAAACGTCATGTATATGCGTGTTTATGTGTACATCATTTGGAAGCTTGATGTCCCATGCAAATTGACCGGTGAAAACTGTGTTCATTGCAACCCGACCAGTTAATCTGAAGTACGCTAATATACATATTGCACATAGCTCGAAGTTATTTCACGACCGAAAATTGCGACTGCGAAATTCATTGAGACTCATTTTTGGTTGAATGGCTACGTCAAAAAGCAAAATGCACCGTTTGGTACTGTTTACACGCTGGTGGTCGGTCATCGGACATTATTTCTTCAAAAATTAGACGGGAGCTCGCGTTACGGTCAATGGAGATTATTACCGCAACATGATCAATGTTTAAAAATACGGGCGACATAGACGAGATGTGGCGTCAACAGGATGGCGTTACGTGCCATCGAATTATTGAAATCAAAATTTGGCGATAAGTTGATTCCAAGAAATGGACTTATCAATTGACTTCCAAGGTCGTGCAATTTAACACCTCTCAAATATTTCCTTTAGAGCTACGTTAGTAGGTATATACCATCAGAACAAGTTTGTTATTGGTGTTACCATTAAATTTACTCTCGGACCCCATTTTTTACTCTTGGTTACTTGAAACTATTTATTCAATTCAAATGCCTGAATTTAATTAATTTTCGGGAATCCAAATCTTTTTTCTTTTTTTATGAATTTCATAATCGAATGCAATCAATCAATTAATTGACATTGATTATTTAATTAATCCTATTGGAGGTTGGTCTCAGCACATAATCCTATCATAGCTAGAATATACTATAATATATAGTACATTCATTCGAGAGGAGCTTTTATAGTACATAACGTTCTATAAGCACCGATAGGAATTGTTACGAATGCGAATAATAACAAATTAATAATAACCAGTATTAAGGTACAGGGTTTTTGTATTTACATAATCAATATACAAAACTTTGTATACCACCCATAACCGGTAATAGGCTTAAAAGTTGCGCCAGATACGACAATTATTACTAAGAGATTTTTCAACACTCCCCGACCTTCCTTCATTTTCTTGGCTGAATTAGCCATTTTTTTTCTATAGCGAATCCTCGTTTTCACGGCGATAATACTCTCACGAGAGTACTATCATGATATTCACCTCGATAGTACTGTCTACATGCTAGGAGATGACTGCGTAGTTAAGCCTTGTTCGGGCTATGCTAGTAATTTAGTCCAGTGGCGAGTAATTTAGTAACTAAATGTGTCTGAACAACACGAGTCAATTTAGTTGAATCAATCCATTTCATTATTTACTCGCCCGAAATATGGAATAAAATGGATTGACTCGACTCGACTAAATCACGTACTAAACTACTGGAGCTACTCTACTAAATTACTAGCATAGTCCGAGCAAGGCTTTACTGCTAGTAGTTCATATCCAACATGGCTTATGCCGACACGAATTTATGGAAGATAAGAGAGAGAGAGAGAGAGAGAGGAGAGAGAGAAAGAGAATTGGAACTTTCGTTAAAAAGCTCTGTGGTAATTTAAAATCTCCTAGACAGCTCTACATTTCAGATATAATTTAATATGTTTTGAAATCGACTTTCTATTTCAATATCAAAATCTCAAATTTTCTGATAAAAGCTCTACGAAATTTCAAAGTGCTTATCAGGAGCTTTTAATTAAATTCCCATTTTTTTTTATTCCCGAATATTTCATTTTGATATCGTTTTTACTTAAAAATAATTTATTATATTTTTACGACTTTTTCCCGCCTATTCTATACTTTTCCCGATTTCGTATCGACTTTTCGGAATTTCAACAATTTCTCCTCGACTTTGTATCTAAATTCTCCCGAATTGTGGCTGCAAAAATGACCTAAAATATCAAAGATTGTCGAAAAATCGAAAATGTAATGGAATAAAGTAATAAACGTCTAGAAATAGTCGGTGATAAGACTACGATTTTAGTAATAAAGTCCGTTCCGATTTCCCAAAAAACTTGTGAAACATAGTTCAGTATAAATCGGGAACAGTTATACAAGATTCACTAAATTTAGATAAAATGAAATTGTTGCCAAAAGCTTAATCAAACCATTGTAAGCTCAAGTTTCGAAGTTAATTTTTTTCTTTTCAAAATCTATTTTCTATCCAGATAACGATCCTTTTGCGAAATTTCAAATTGTCCCAAAATTAAGCTTCAAAAAGCTTGAAAGTTCTTAGAAAGTTTAACATTTAATGTTATTTTATGGATATAATTCTGTCTAATCAGAAAATCTACTACACGAGCTGCCAATTTCTTATCTTTGACATTTTTCTAAAGAATATTAGCATAAAAGAAGAATAGATAGAAGAACATTCATTAACCAATTTTTCATTTCAGCTTAAATCTAAACACTATTTAATTTAGCTTCAACATCACCCCCCATCGTGTACATAATAAATTTTTCCGACGAATAATGACGAAGCGTATGGTTGTATGATGTACCATATATGATGTATTGTATATAAGAAAATTTCTATATAAGAAAAATATAATTTCGTATTTATTTTTCAAGTTTATTAGGGCTTATGAATTTTAACATTTAGTTCAGTTAGTATAAAAAAAAAAGTAATATATCGAGTTTGACCTTTTTTATCGGTTTTATGAAATTGTATTAGGTGTATAAAGGCTTCTTTCTCTTTATAAATTTCATTGTCTTTATTAGAATTAAGTAAATCTCTTTCTATAATTTAAATTCTTGAATGCATTATAGA
>JANTOP010009184.1:0-15795 GCA_027564815.1 Symmerus nobilis
AAAATTAATTGATTTTAATTTTTATTATTTTTCAAGGTGGGTTCAATTATAATACACAATAATTAGCTATTTATTTATAGAAGAATATCATCTTGTATATATGCATAACATTTAATATTCATCCACGACTTTATATAGAAAATATCTATCTGGAATCATAGAAAATTATAACAATTATTTTGCTTATCTCATGCATATAATTTCCGGAGAATATATAGAATTATGAGATACTTTTCCACAAGGATATTATATTTTTTTTATAAGAAATATGTAAAATAAAATTAATATCTAACCGAGGAGGTTTATCACAAAATACAATAAAATCATATATTAAATTAGTTTAAACTTGCAATCACTTATTCTCCTCTTCTCACTCAGATAATTTGGAAGAACTGGATATTGTTTATTCGGTGTTCTGGGTGATGGGATCATAATCCATTATGTGCCAAAAATAGTATACAAAAATTGGAAATTTGTCATAAAATATAAATTGCATAACCGGTAAGTTATTCAACAGGTCAGCTGAAAGGATGGAATCAATTAATCAATTAAATAACCGGTATGTTAGCGAGCTTATAAATATTCGTTACAAAATCAGAGGGACGTCCTCGTCATAACAATTATATTGGTTATATTATTTTTATCATGCCCGAGCAAAGATACTGATATAATTAATATGATAACAAAAATTAATTAAAATCTATCCTTATAAGTATGAATTCACTCCACCCAATTAGAAATAAAACAGTTTTCCGGATGGCCCAATTTTTTTTTAGAAATATTACAATTTTCCCCCAATTTTCCGGTTTTTGAAATAAATTTTTTAATTCGAATTTTTTTGATTTTTAAAAAGTTTTCCAGTTTTGGTGCAAATTTTCATATTTTTATGACATTGCCGGATTTGTAATTTTTATAAGTTAATCACTCAAATTATTTTTACAATTTGATTGGTTCAACCTTATCAAAAAATATTAAGAAAATTTATAATATTTTAGAGGTCGATCATAGCGTTCATAATGATTCGCGAATGTCGTTTTCATCATCATTATAACCCCAGGTCGCCCCAGATTGCCATAATCACCATCACCAACATGGTGTGGATTATATGCCCTGAAAACTTTTCTTTCACGAGATGTATAATATCACCATAGATAATTCCATTCTAGATCAAAATCATTCGATTTATCCCAGACTCATACTAATACTAATACTTTTAATTAAAATATTATTTTATTCATTCTCCTGATAAATAAATTTAATGAATTGAATTGTAGGTAAATTATCATTCATTTTCTCCAAATATTTAGCTATCTGCCTGTTATTTTGCAAAAATATATGCTTTCAATGATCTTTCCAGATTTTTTAGGCGTTTTATTTTTTTTTTGGTGAAAATTTAAAATCCGATATCTGGGTAGAAAATTGATTTTAAAATGAAAAAAATAAGAGCTTTCGTGGTGCTTTTCATATTTTGGGTAACCTTTCTGTGAAAATGTCATATTTCATTTCAATTTAATTAATGGAATAAATATTCGATTCTAAATTATACAAAAAGCCATTTAAATTTTAAGCTTTCAATGAGCTTTCGATATTTTTGAGGCCATTTTTGGGAAAAGTTGAAATATTATTAAATGGCTGGTATCTGGATAGAAAATAAATTTTAAAATGTAAAAAATTAAGTTCGATGCTTAGAGCTTTCGTTGCGCTTTTAATAGATTGGATAAGCTTTCTGCTAAAATTTTATATTTCATTTAAATTTAATAAATTGGATAAAAATTCAATTCCAAACTATATAAAATGATATTATATTTAAGGTTCCAAAGAGCTTTGAAAATCTATGAAGCTTAACTTTTGGGAAAATTTCAAATTTCGTTACAGATCGTTATTTGAATTGAAAATAGAGTTTAGTTCGTAAAAAATATGGTTCGAAGAATAAAGCTTTTTAGGAGCTTTTAAGTTTTTAGAACCCTTTTTGTCGAAAAGTTTAGTTTTGATATTTTTGTATTTTTCCTCAACTAATTAATAAACTTCCCACATCATTACAATTTTTGGAAACGACGAAAATAATTGGGAAATCCGAATCAAATCTAACGATTTTCCGCTATTCGAATTTCTCTGTGCGAGCCTTTTCGAATTTTTGTTTCTGCACAAAATTCCGCACGCCTTATATAGACATTGACCGCACGCCACTGTTTCATTCTAACCGGATTAAAATTAGATTTGACAACGCATGTCGTTGAAATGTCATTCAAAACTTAAAGCTTTCGCTGAGCATTTAAGTTTATACGGAGCTGTTCTGGTAACATTTTGCGTTAAATTAATTGGATGGAAAGTAGGTTTCAATTCGAATAAAATTATATCCATTAGTTGAGCTTTATTAAAGAATTAAAAGCTCTTGTAGAGCTTTTGTATGAATGTTTCAGATTTGATTAAAATATAATTATCCGAATTAAAATTAGTTTTGAAAATGTAAAAAATTTTATTCAAAATAAGCTTTTTTATTTTTTAAAATTTATTCAGTGCTTTCTGTACAGAAGTTTCGGATTTCATATAATTTTCAAATTAGAAGTAAATCATACTTGTGAATTTTTGAACCAAATTTGGTTTGTGATTTGAGAAATTATTTTTGCAACAAAAAATGGAGTTGAAATTAGACTACAAAACAGTTTTCACAATTCACAACACCTTCTGCTATAAACGGTATCCTATGAAGTCAATGGTCCCCATAGGTAAATAGGGGCATTTACCCCAAATAATAGGAAAACCAATATTAGCGATATTCAATTTATTTTTTATCTTAATATAAATGTATATCTAGATTTGTTAAATATACCAATCTTAACACTAAAGTTTCAGATCTACCAGTTTGATGATGTTAGAACTTCTAAATCCCCTAAATGATGGAAGACACCCAAAAAGTCATGTTTATAGAAATAAATTCCAGAATAGGAAAAATCTTAACATTTAATTCAAGTGTTAATTTCTATTCTATATTTCGAAATGAATCTAAATAATTTTTCTTTCCATTAAATTAAACACGTACAATCTACATGTTGTCAAAGACCTTACACCTAAAAATTCTTTGTATTTTTCAGGTTAATTGCTATTTAAATAAAAATAAGAACAAAACCATACCACTTTGACCATATGGAAAAAAAAATCTGAAACATAAAGAATTACATGTGTTCGAGCTCAGTTTATACGATAAAATATTCTGGTTTCTTGACCTCATTTTTCCAAAAATTAAATCGGAGAAAGAAGAACAAACCGTCTCAGAAAAAAATTCTTAAAACTATTAAGAAAACCGTACCATAATTTCAATGACATACCATTGACAACGGTTTTAATGAAAGTTCCACATCAAATTCTCTCCAATTTTGGACAGTAAGAAATTGGACAATAGAAGAATAGAATTTTTTTTAGTTAATATGATTAAATTCATTACTTTTCCATATAATCAATTTTGTACCAAAAAAACCAAGGATTTAATTTATTCAAATCTGTTACAACGGTTATTTGTCATCGGGTTTTAAAAGAAATTGCAAATAAATGAAAGTATTCGCAAGTTTAAATAATAATTCGTCCGATAAAAATAAATTCAATTCAATTCAAAATCTGATATATATTTATTTTCCGACATTAGGGATTGGTCGCCGTTTGACTGTCACATCTCAAAAAGATAAACGAAACGAAATATTACCATATCATTAAAATATCATAATTTATCGTGTATGACTCAAGTTTAAAGAAAATCCATGATATGTAAATTTTATAAAATAATTACGAATTTGTAGGTCATACATTGAATGAATGATATGGAAAAAAAACGACAGATTTAAGCGAAGAACTTTATTCAAGAAAATATTATTCAATTCATCACTTCGTCTTCATGAAAATTTTAATTAGAAATCCAAAGAAATGATTAAAATTTTTTTTCCTTCTGTTTAATTGCTTGTAAAGTAAAGTTCAATTCTTCAATGCCAATGTCCGAAGAATTATTTTTGCCTGGGAAGCCTATAGAGGGTTATTGTACGAAAGTAACATTTTCGCACCATTTACTAAACAAAAACAGCAAATAAACATTTTTATGCAATTAATTTGGTATGAAAATAAGACAATAATAAATCTGGGTAAGGAAACTGGAAATATCTTTCAACAAATCTAAATTAAATTTGTTTTATTAACGTCAAATCTCTTGATCTTTGTTAATGAATCTATTGAATGTTTTTGGCATATTTTTCTCACATCGCAAGACGAATTAGCAGAACAGAAAATACGAGATTTACTCTTTTTTAATATAGGTCATTGACTTATTATGACAGGGGGTATATCCATATAATTTTAAATATATCTTAAGTAAAACTCCTTAAAATATATCCCAACACCTCCAAACCACCCTGTTGAAATTCTCGTTCTCATTGTATCATTTAAAATGGTAATGATTTTGCATTCATTTACATAACGTCTTTTTCAACTTAATCTCGTTATTAGAGATTTTATTGCAAAAAAAAAAAAATTGTTGTTTCCTATTTTGATTGAAATCTTAATATAAATGTAAATGATTCATTTGTTAATTTTTTGTTGTTTTATTTAAAAAAATAAAAAAATATTTATTTATTTTGTCATTTCAGATGGGTGCCAGAAGTGATAATCATTTTTGGTCGCAACATGTGTTCGTAGTTACAATAATTAATTTAATGCAAATATCAATAGGAACGCCTATATTTAATAGTCATAATATGGCCCAGTGTAAGTATATTTTTTAACAAAGTTCATTATAAGATAATAAACGGATTCCTTTTCTAAATCTTTTGTTAAGAAAAATTGATATTGTTATGGATCACCTTAATTCTGATACATTTACTTTGAAATTTCAAAAGTTTAGACTACCCAAATACGTCTTTCTTCTTTGATGTAATTCTAAACTTACTTTCTCTTTGAGTGATATCATCAACCGTTACCGAGAAAAATTTAAACAATCGCTTTTACTATTGTCTGTAATTTGTCACTAAAGAAATATGTAGATTGAATCTTTAAAATTACTAAAATGGAAGGTGATTTAAATTAATCCGTTATCCTCGAATATTGTCAAGGAATTTAAGCGCCTATAATTGGACTTCATTAAAAAATGCAAGTTCAAGAATTCGTGGCATTGCTATTTTGCTAGAGGTTCATTTGAAAGTCGTAAAGTTTCAGCCAATAATTTAGGCCAAGCCTGTATTATAATTTTTCTTTATCCATTCAAGAAAACACAATTTTTTTTATCCAAAATAAATGAATATTTAGAATGCGGTGTCTGATTGCGGGCGGATGATTAAATAAAGAAATAATTTACTTTTACACATGTTCTCCGTACAATGAATAGCGTCGGGTTTTTTTATTGTTAAAATTTATTATTTGAATTTATTGAATATTTTTTACAAGAATGGACAACGACATCGACTTCAAGATAATTTTCTTATATATACCTTTCAGAATATGTATAGAGAAGAAAAAGATAAACAGCCAAGGAAAGACCTACTTTTCCCTATTCGTAACCGTATAGTATATTATGATATTCTCAATCGTATAATATAAATAAAAGTTTTTTGACCTACAATACGAAAAGAGATGTCGGAATCGCGGACAAATATTATTAAACAATATACCCAGAGTAAACTTGTTCCGAGTTAATGAATAAATAACCATCATTCGCGATAATGAATATTTAATAAACTGGTAACTCTATACGTATATAGGTAATTTCTAAATTTGCAATATTTAAATGATCGCATTTTAAATAAAAGTTTCCATACAAATGTTGTTATTTAAGCGGGTGGTGAGGTATAAGCGATTTTTTACTTTCTGAAATTCAAAGTGAATTCTAAAAATGCTCTTAATATACCTTCTCTAATAGGTGTATTAAAATTTAAATAAATGACCCATATTTCAGAGAAACCTGTTTTATATTTTAAAACATTTCATTCTTCTTTAATTCTATACACAATATTGATATAGTCAACTTATTTCTTTATATTTTATTTTATAATAATATCTTAATGCAACAAGAAATATTTATTAGCTTAACTCTTCTTCTGACTAAAATTAGGTAGCCGAATTTATACACTACATTACTTTTATAGGATATCTCCATACTTAATTTTATTGGGTATTTAATTCTTTGACTCTGAACGTGCAATAAATTTGTAAGTATGGAGAATTCGGAGGAGATTAAAGATAAAAAACTTGGTGGTGGTGAAAATACTTTTCTTAACAAAATAATTTTCATATTTTCTATTTTTTTTAAATGTTATGTTTAGATATTAAAATAATAAAACACGTGAAAAGGAGGAAGATCCTAGAATTTATATTTATTTAATTTTATATAATTTGGGTTCATAAATATAATCTCTAAATTTCCCGAATTGGTCCAGTATGATAAGTTTCGAAATTGCAGCGGGATTTGTATCCAATTCTCTTCCCTGATGTATCCGAAAAGGTCAATTTATTACTCACCCAGTATCTGAAATTATTTAAAAAATTTTAATTGAATTTTCAATTAATTTTTATTTTTGAAATTTCACAAATTTACTCAAACCTTAATATAATTTAATTAAACTTAAATGAATATTTTAGAAAATAGAAATTATGGATTATAAATCCTGATTCGATAAATTTTGAATATCCCTGAATTTTATGATAAGAAATTTGCTGATAAAATTATTTTATCATTAATAATATATATATTTAATTATAATATGCTTTCAGCTCCTGTTCATAAGATATTTGAATTATGAGACCATAAATTGAATTTCAGTAGGCAATACGGAGGAAAATATGACGAAATTTGGACGCCACTCTCAGTGGCGGTACTTCAAATTGTTGGCCCCCCGCAAAATATTATTCGGGCCCCTACCACAAAAAAGACACAAATTTTTATAAATATTTTAATCAAAAAATACCATAAACAAAAGAAAAAGGGAGAAAAAAATAAAAAGGGGGTAAAACCTCTAATAGTCGGACAGTACCCATTAGTCGGACACTTGTGTTTTATACATATTTAGAATATTTGAATTTAACATGTTCATGGAATTACTATAAGAATTTTACTTCATTTATTAACATTATATGTCCGATTATTGTTACCGACTGTGGGCGACCACTGATATGTGATATGTGTCCGTCTACCGGTGATTTTGGATGTTTGTACTTTATATCTTCCGCGTAATTAATGATTATACAATTTTTTAACCTAATCATTATTTTAATGTCTCATATAATAATGTAGGTGACCACAAATGCTTAAGCAGATTTGAAATAAAGTAAATTATATGCAGTATAGCAATTAATTGTCCGACTATTGGCGGTTTTACCCTATTTAAAATTTGAAATCCTTCCTCCTAGATTTTAAATTTGCAAAATCTCTAGATTCGCTTCAATTCCTAATAAGGAGAGATTATGCAACCGTTGCTGGCCTGTTGTATAGCGTAAATAATTGTTTATTGAAAATGTTGTGGAATAGGCGCAGTTCACAACATCCGTCCCTCCTAAAAGAAAATTATGTTAATATGAATTTGTCGATTATTTGCCGATTAAAAAAAAACGTAAATCATTGAATTTTGTTGTTTCAGTGCCGAATAAAAACCTTAACTATTACGAACATAAACCTATTACCTAAAAATGAAACAAATCTAAAACCTATTAACTAAAATTATTGAATTAAGCTGTTCTTGCGCCGAATAATGGAAAGAATTTCTGAATTCTCTAATTACAAAGTCTGTACAGTCTGTACATTACAGTCTCAAATTACAAAATCTCTAATTACATCTTTTACTTTCATATTTTTTGCCGCCTTCACTTCAATTCCTAATAAGGAGAGATTATGTAACAGTTGTTGGCCTGTTGTATGGCGTAAATAATTGTTTATGATTTTCAGTTTTAAAAAGGATCTTTCTGCCGTTGCCACGGTGACGGGTAGGGTAAGATACAAAAACAATAACAATGCGGTAATGACATGTGCAAAACTTGATGATATTGTAGCGTATTTTATCAGTAACTCAGCGAATTCTTTTATACTCGAAGTTTTAACAATTTCCTCTCTAAGCATAGCGGTCATCATTGTCAATTGTGTTGGAAAATCTGTCATTAGATCATCCTTATATTTATAATATTTGTATCGAGAATTTATCTCTCTTTTTATGATGGATTTGGGCCCCCTATAGCTCTCGCCCCCTCCCGCATTGCGGTGTCCCGCGCCATTGTAGTACCGCCGCTGGCCACCCTTTATAATTCATGAAAATTATTTGATTGAAAATGTGATTGAATCAGATGAGAGGAAAGACTTCTCCGGGTTTTTTTAAATTGTATAGTTCAACATTTGGACGAAATCTGGCAATTTTCATGTACTAATATCTTAGCTTTTTCTTTTCAAATTTCGCGTTTTTAAGAGAGTTTTGAAAAAATCATGTAATTTTCGAATTTCTCTAAAAAAATATATTCAATGGACTTGTAGACCATTTATTCGGACCAAATATCCATCAATTACTAATTTCTGATTTTTCTGAAATTTATTTTACATCGAAATCAATTTCAAATCAGAAAAATTGAAAATTAAGAAATTTCCAAAAGCTCATTGAATGAAAACTGTTAATTAAAATATTATTTTAGGCAGTATGGAATCTCATTTTTCTCCCAATAATTAAGTAATCGGAAACTTTCGTTAATGAATTGAATTGAATTGAATTGAAGGCATTCATTGATCATGTTCACCCTTACGTGAAAATTTTATCTATAGGCCTGAAATTTTGTATTATACGCTTTCAATGAGATTTCGAGATTTTTGACACTTTTTTGTTTGCGAAAATTTAAAACTTCGTGAAAAGGCCGGTATATGTACAGAACATTAATTTTATATCGCAAAAAATTAAGTTGGAAGCATAAAGCTTTCTTTGGGTTTAAAATGGACTGAGAAAGCTTTCAGTGAAAATTTTATATTTTATCTAAATTTAATGAATGGAATAAACATTTTATTCCAAATTATAACATATAAAATGACTTTATAATTTGGAGAATTCACTGAGCATTCAAGATTTGTACAGCTTTATTTTGGAAAAAGTTGAAATTTCGTTAAAGATAGAAATCTGGATAGAAAATAGATTTTTACACGAAAAAAATTAAGTTCCAAACTTACAGCTTTCGTTGTGCTTTTAATAGTTTAGGCAAGCTTTCTGAGAAAATTCCGTATTTCATTTAAATTTAATGAAATGAATTAAAATTTGATTGCAAACTATTGAAAATAACATTTCAATTTTAAGCTTTCAATAAGCTTTCCAGATTTTTGAAGTTTTTTTCGGGGAAATTTGAAATTTTATCGAAGGATCGATTTTTGGGTAGGAAATAGATTTTAAGACGTAAAGAATGAGGTTCGGAAAATAAAGCTTTCTGGGAGCTTTTAAGTTTGTGCCGGGCTTTTGAATGAAATGTTTTGTTTTGATATTTTTGTAGTTTTCCTCAACTAATTTGTAAACTTCCTGCATCATTACATTTTTTTGAATCCGAATAAAGTAATCGGGAAATTCGGATAAAATGTCGCTATGTCCGATATTCGATTAACGAATTTTTAATTTTTCTTAAATAAATTTCAACTTTTCCGAACAATTTAATTTTGTATGATAAAGTCTGTAACAGTTTGTTAAGGGGTCATACAATTCTACACACCTTATGGATATGAATAAAAAATGCAATAGAATTAAGAAGAAAGACGTTCCTTTCTCCTTTACAAAATAACTAACAATTTTTATTAAATAAACTGTAGAATAGCCGGAAAACCCCGTAAGAAGTCATAAATCTCTTAAATAGAGATACTTAATACAAGAAAATTATTTAAAATAAAAATAACATTAATTTTTCTTTCTCCAAATTTAAATCTTATACTTGTAATTTAAAGTCGCTATATATTCTAACATTTTTTTTAACCATTAGATAAATCTATGTTATAATATCTCCAATCTAATATTATACAATTTCCTAGTCAAGTCACATATTTCTGTAATGATACAGCGCCGGTAAAAAGAGAATGTAGGGCAAATTTTATGACCATAAAGAAAACTCGTTTTCTCTGAGCTTTACAGATAATTCGGATCTGGTTAAAGTATAATCAACGCATTTACCGTTATAGTGCGTATCATGTTCGTATAATCCTAATCTTACAAAATATAAGGTTAAATAATTAGGAGTGAGGAAAATAAAAATACATAAAATTCTTAATGATTAAATCTTTTATTAATCTCTTAAAAAAATAAATATAAATAATTAAAAATATTAAAAATTGTCTTCGAATATTTTCAGTTCAAACTGGTAGGAATATCAGACATCTGCCGTGCATTGTACGGAAATCTGGTTTAGAAGGTGTTTGTATGTTTGCCATTGAGTGTGCGAAATCAAATGGAACCCATTTGGGGACGTGTATTGATCGATTTTATTTTGGATCATGTTGTAAGATGGAGGTATAATTAATCAAAATTAATTAATTCTCATATATCGAACACATTAATTTCTCTTTGAATTTTTAAAGGACGAATTTCTACAAAATGAAATTATAGATAATAGCATAGATCAAAATATTTTAACAGAAAGTTTGCAATTTCATAGTACATATCCTGCGACAAGTAAAAAGCCGGTAAAGGATGAACCAATATCTACAATTCAAACAACAAAAAAACCTATAACCACTCATAAAATCGATAAAATATCCAATTCTACTGTCGCCGCCTTTACAACAATAACAATTTCTTCTAGTAGTAAGAGACCGATATCATCTGTACCGGTTACGGTACGAACAACAACCCTAGAACCGATAAAATTACAGACTTTCCAATCGGTGCAATCAGAAGTACCAACAACAATTCCAACAATTGTAACAAAACATCCAACACCGATACCAACTCGACGTCCTATTACTAATGTTAACACAAAACAACCAACTACACCAAATACAACTAAACGACCAGAAAAACCTGTATTAATTACGACGACTTCAAATCGGCCGATAACAAATCGAACGACAACTCGAAAACCAACGAAACCGACAACCTATCGTCCAAAACCAATTGTTACACGTCGACCAACCGTTCCGTCATCAACTCGTCCGGTTACGAGCCAATCAACAACGAGACGGCCAACAAATCCATCGACAATACAATCGGATGCAATACCTACCAGACCCCGACCAACAAAACGACCAATCATTTCAATAAAACCGATAACGATATCAACCATTCGACCAACCAATATTGAACCGTTAACGAGCGGATTTTTGATAACCAAAAAACCAAGTACAACAACCCGATTACCACCGGTAACGCTGACAAGTAGTTTAATAACCGGAAGTCAAACTACAACTCCGGAACCATTGGTTACAATTTCTTTCGTACAAACAACAAAAGTGCCGAGACCGAAACCGAAACCAACAAGTGAAATTATTAAAATTCCGACAATAATTTTAAATGATGCGGAACAGTTGAATGTTACAAAGAAACCTATCGTTACAACGACCCAAGTAACAACTCCAAAACCAGTACTATTAACCAGTACATTAAAGCCGTCAACGACGACAATTAAGATCAAACCAATTACGGATACAACTACTACCGTACCGACAACGGAAAAGATTAATAAGACAGTTACAGAAAGTTCGACAGTAAATACAACAACGATTCAAGAAGTTAATCAAACCAAACCGGTTAGTGAGGTTCCATTAACAGAGAATCAAGGATTGATCACATGGAGTAATGTTGTTGAAATTGATAAGAACAATACGAAGGTTGAAGGTAATTTTAATCAAATAAAATGATTGACATAACTTTAAAGAAAATATCCTTTCAGAAGAAATAACGACAGTGAATACTCCAACATCAACCGATTGGATATTACTACCAAGCGTTACAACGGAATTGACCCCAAGCAATATATCTACCGTTACAGTAAATGATACAAAAATTACTGTTGAAATTGTTGGACCAACTGATGTTCCATTAAGTAATTTCAATAATTTTTTTAATTTAATTAAATAATTATTTTAATTAAATAATTTTGCAGTAACAACAACCAATAAAACGGAAGAAATAATAACAACCGAACAATCTGTTCAACATCCAACCATAAATGAAACGGTTGGATATGCAACAACCGAATCAACGACACCTTCATCGACCGTTATGCAATTTGAAAATATTACAATGACAATTAAGCCATCAACATCCACTACCACCGAATCGATTCAATTAATAAATCAAACCGATTCGACGGTAGGAGATCAAATGACCAGTCCAACAATCGATCCAAATGTAACAATATCCACAACCGATCAACCGATTATATTCCCTGTTGATAACGTTACCGTAACGGATGAACCAGAATTTTCAACAACTGTATCGACGCTACCATCACTGGAAGGTGTTGATTATCGACAAAGTGAGTCGGATATTAAGACAGTTAATGGATTTATTAAATTTAATAATTTAATTTATTACAATTTAAGAAATTACTAGGCGGTATGATTAAATTTGTAGGTAAATTATGATCGTAATTGAGGTCACGTTTTTCCGTGATTCGCATCAAAATTAATTCAATTAATTACTTAATTTACTGATCGATTATAAAAATAGCAGAAAACATCTTCGATTATTTGTCAAGATTATAATTGAGATCGGAGGGTGATTCTGGATAAATGATTTTCAACGGTCAACGGAGTTGAACAAAAAATGTCTTAAAAATTACTGTAAAAATTAATTCTGTTGCGGGATGTTGAAATTAGTTTCACCTACTTATCTCTTAAAGATATAAAATTCCTGTAACTTAATGGCTCTTCTTATATTCGATATTTATTTTTACAACCACTCGGTGTAATAATAAAATAATTGGTAAAGAAATATACAACAATACGAGAGCTAAACACAATTACTATACTATTATCCGTAAAATTAAAAAAAATAATTTCAAACAAGTCAGCAAGTCAAGAAATATTTTATGATTCCAGTTTTTCAATAAAAAAATATTGAAGTTCCGAACTGAAAGAAAATTATGGAACATGTCAGGTAGAAAAAATCGATCTAAGAAATAGGTGTCTTTAAGCTAAAATTACAATCTGCAAAATCGTAATCGAGATGGTTGTTTTTACACACATGTGCGGCTTTAATAAATTTCCTCAAATTTCTAAAATATGTTCCAATATTCATGATTGATGGAAATTTTCATATTTTTATAATTTTCCGATTTTATCAATTTTCTCGGATTTTTCTCCGAAATTTTGTAAATTTGTCAAATATCTTTTCTATAAATCATTTAAAAAATTCATATTTAATGAAATTTCCAAATTTTGAAAGAAATTTGTCGAAAAATTTTTTGGATCGGAAATATCCTTAAATTTAAAATTTCCGTACCAAATTCCTATCTGCTTGCAAAATGATATGGTATTACTACCATAGAGGGGTGAAACATCAATTCAAATCGAGAAAATCGAACGATAAAATCGGTAATTATTAGGGTTAATTTTTCAGGGATAATTTAAGTGACAACTTCCAAATTTCAAGACATCGTTTGGAAGTGGGATTATTACTCTTTAAGAAACAACAATGAAAATTTAAAATTTTCAATTTTCTAGAATTTCCCGAATCAATGTTCTCACCGTATTGACATCACCGTATTGGTAATTAAATTTCTCGTCCCTCTGAAGGGTGAAACGTAACCCCACCCCCTGAAAACCCACCCTGAAAAGCTCTCAACAATCCCACCAATAAGTTGGTATTATTATGTTATCGAGTTTTCATGAAATTTTCGAAACTTCATAAAATTTCATGTTTTTCATAAATCCCTTGGATTTTGCAGATTTTCAAAAAATTACGGATTTTTATCAACATTTTTATTTTTCTCGAAATTTCATAAAATTTTCCAAATTTCAATAATTTGGTGAATTTGTGAGATTTTAGGATTTTTTACCATTTACCGGTTTTCACGTGATTTTTGATTTTCAAACAAATTTACGTTTCAAGTGAATTCCTTGAGGTTTTCCGAATGAAAATTTCATAGAACTGTGGCGGTGGCGGTGGCAAGGCAATAGTCAAGGCAATTACATGCAAAATATGTATTACTTGCGAGTCGAAGAGGGTAATGAGTAATAAGTAGAATACAGAAATTTTTTCTTTTGCAAAATGTATCTCATTTATTAAATATCCATTTCCATATTTATATTTAAATTTAATAAAAATTATGGAAAAATCTACAAGAAATTGAGAGGTTTCGTAAATTGGATAAATTTCCCATTATTCCAAACTAATTTTATTAAATAAAATACTGCGGCTCTCGGCAGATTGGTAAGAGTATTCAAATCTATCTCACAAATATTTTATTATTCCAATCTCATTAGTAGGAAATTAAATTGGAATTCTACAGGATTTTCCATATGGAACATCTAAACCAAGGGTCGACAACCTATGACCCGCGGGTCCCTGGGTGACCCATTTGATAATTCCCAGTGACTCTATATAATACTCTATGGAACAACGTTTTAAATTGTATTTTTATTATTTATTTGATTTATGCAAAATTCTGTAGAATCGAGTCTTTTCAGTATTTGTACCTCCACTTCAGTGGCGTGCAGTCTAATGTGCAGAAGGTGCAGAGAACACCTGAAATATCAACAAAATCGTAACCAATTTTTATTGCTGCAAATTTCTAACTCAAATTATTTTATTTAATAATTTTGAATGAGCTTTCGAAATTTTTGGAGTTTTTTTTTGGGAAATTTGGATATTTTGTGGATATAAAATAGATGTTTAAGCGTTAAAAATTAAATTCGAAACTTAAAGCTTTCGTTGTGCTTTTAATAGCTTGAATAAGCTCTCTGCCAAAATTCCATATTTCATTTAGATTTTATGATTCGGAAAAAAATTCGATTCCAAATTATTTAAAATAACATTTTAATTTTAAACTTTCAATGATTTAAAAGCTTTATTTTGGAAAAAATTGAAATTTTGTTAAAGGATCGTTGTTCGGATAAAAAATAGATTTTAAAACGCAAAAAATAAAGTTCGAAAATTAAGCTTTCTCGGAGCTTTTAAGTTTTTGCAGATCTTTTGAACAAAATGTTTAGTTTTGATATTTTTTTATTTATGCTCAACTAATTTAGAAGCTTCCTGTTTCATTAAATTTGTTTGGATCCGAAGAAAATAATTGAGAAATCCGGATCAAATGTTGCGATGTCCGATATTTAAATATCTCGGTACGAATTTCTCCACTTTAATAATTTTATCTCGCGTTTAAGCAGGGAGGATTTAGGGGGCATCATATTTACCAAGAAAGACTGTTTTAAAAATGAAAATACCACCGACCCAAAATGTCTTCTTAATACTCACATTTTGGTTCGTTTTTCCCCGACCCTTGCTCTAAACATTTAGGAGAGATTTCTATATCTCTATTACTATGTATTTTTCAAATATTCAGATAATTTTAAAATTAAACATGCAGATTGAATTTTGGACAATCATTACCAAATTTCATTCAAATTCAATCTCATAAAAATTAAGTTCAAAAATTGGACATTAATCTGAATATTGTCTTGATCCCAAAATCTCTAGAAATTTATATAGCCTTTCTATTTTCAGACTTTCGAGAAATTTCTTAGTAATGGTCAAAATTAAAACTGAAATGAAATGGTCAAAATTGAAACAAAATTCAGAATATATTGGATTTACCGAAAATCTTCCCAAATTACTTATCGGAACCAGATGATGTTCAAATATTATCTCGAAGTATTAAAGTCAT
>JANTOP010009195.1:0-15795 GCA_027564815.1 Symmerus nobilis
GGGGGGGGGGGGGGGGGTCGAAAATAAGTGAAGCTACGGATTTCCATTTGGAGAATAATGTTTCACCAAAAAATTTTGTTAAATAAATTGTTGGTATTAAATTCCATGGCGATCGATGCATCGCATCGTTGAATTAACCCTTTGATATTAAGGATTAAATATTTATATCAAGAATCGAAGGGTGGAAAAAAATATTTGAAATTTGAGATTTTCGGGATATTGAAAAATTTTAGAAAAAAAAAAACGATTTTTTTAAGACAACAAAAACCAAATAAATCCCGAAACGATTTATTTTTTCAAATAATTTTCTTATAATCGTATAATAATTTCAAAATTGAATCCATCTCATCTCCAATCAGACACATTAAGACCTGAATTAAGAACTCAAAATTCTAAATTCTTATGACTCATAGAGAGGTCGAAGTTCAACAATTAATTGCAATGTCGTTTAATTAATTCTAAAAATCCCAAGAAATTTCGAAATAGAAAAGTACCTTTTAAGCAGTGGCGTGCAGTCTAACGCGCAGGGGGCGCAGAGCACACCTTCTCGAATCCCCCGGGATAACACTTTAAAATTTGCATATAGTTCATCTTTTAAATGATTCCACTTCGAAATTTATAAAATAATCCAATGACGTGTCCTAGCACTACCAAAGTTTTTCTTTCATTTTCCGACTTATTCCAGACTTTTTACCGAATTTTTTTTTTCGACTTTCCCGTATTTTATGTGGATAGAAATTTGCAGTATAATCTGCCTCTCTACATGTGTCTAATTGAGGAGTTATTCAGTTCTGTAGAATTTTGCCTTTGCCTGCAGGACTTATGTTTGTTAAAACAGTCAAAAGCAACACAAAATCAGCAAAAATGGTAGGAATTTAGAGGCATAACTAGTCCCTATTTTTCTCCTTTTCCCGATTTTCTATAATCAATTAGAATTTTCGAATTAAGTTTTCTGGGAGCTTTTAAGTTTGTACGGAGTTTTTATACGAAAAGTTTAGTTTTGATATTTTTGTATTTTTCACCAACTAATTTATAAACTTTCTACATCATAACATTTTTTTGGATCCGAAGAAAATAATCGAGAAATCCGGATCAAATGTCGGGATGTCCGATATTCAAATTTCTCGCAGCGAGCAAATACGAATTTTTGATTTTTCTTAGATAAATGTCAACTTCTCCGAAATATTTTATTTTTGTAATATTACCTAACTATCAAAGCAACTTTCTGAGTTTTAACATTTTCTTCCAGCCGTAGAAAATATGCCTAATGGAGATGTTGACGGCACGCCACTGCTCTTAAGAATTAGATATATTATTTCTATTTAATAAAAAATATTTATTTGTATTTACATTTATTTTCTCTTCGTATAATAATTACAATTTTGAAAATATTTTAACAAGTAATTAATTAAATTATTTTTATCAAAATATACAATGGTTAAAAATTTAACAATGACATAGTAAATAATTATACACTTTTAATTAAAAACAATTTAAAATGTCGTTGAAAAATTAGTTAAAAATTAATTGAAATAATTTATATAAAATTAATTTGTATGGATTAAAGTCTGATTATATTATAGGTATAGATTAAAAATAAAGATAAAAAATTTTCCTTATGATATCAAAACTTCTATCGAACCTAAACGTATAAATTTCATTCGGGGTTAATATTACGTTGGATTCGATAAATTCACATTTTTTATCTAAAATCTCTCTGTTAATCCACTATAAGGTAATACGACCAATAAATATCTAGGATACAGTTTTAATCTATAATTTTCAATGTTACGGTTTCACTCGGATACTATTATCCAGAGAGCTTAATATCAGGGTTTTTTTTTAACAAAAATAAATTTTTTTTCCATGTTTATAAAACATATCCATTATATAAAATAAAATCAAATTGTATTTAGGTATGTAACATCAAAGTAACACCGTAAATAAAATGATGGTAAAGGATTGATACGATTTTGTTCATGTAATTTACTTATCGACATCGTAATTAATGGTAGAAAAATTCTGTTCAAAAATTGTTTAGGGATTTTTTACTTGCATCTTTTATAAATGAGATTATAATTACATAGTTTTGTTACAAAAACTATAGAAATTCCTTTTATTTAATTTTTCGAATTCTTTAAGGATACCAGTGGTGAGCAAGAGATTCTGAATATATCTACGATTATATCCCATCAAAACCCATCACTAATTGTATACCAAGTCTTTGAATTTGAAATGATTAATATTTAACATTAATTTTGGATCATGATTAGTGGTAATCATTGACTTTGAATAATTTAAAACCATTAATATTGTAAGTGCATGATAGAATATATTTAGCAAGGAAAATCATAAAAATTAATGGTAGAAACTTTAGTTGTAAGGATTGTTAGATAGTTTGTTACTATTATTTAATTCATTAAATATTTAATTTCTGTATAATTAATATCCAGTCGACCATTTATATTATTATTTCTCCTTCTCTTATAAATTTTATTTTTAGAAGTAATTTATTTAACAATAATCTGATGTCATTTCCTTTTCCATTTCGCAAATTACTCGGAAATTTGTTATTTGTGTATTAAGTAAATAATACTTAATGCAAAATAGAAAATCAAAAAGATAATAATTTATTGCAAGTTATGACTATGCAAAGTTAGATATATAAAATTGTAATAAATATTAATTAAATAAAAATTTAAATATATAAATTTCATGGTGATTTCTTGTTATTTAATAATGATAGGAAATTCATTATTAAATTAGAATATGAAGAATATACAATATTACGAAATATTATGTTTAAATAAATAATTTAATTTGCTGCATATCACCGGTTTAAAATAGGGATAATCCAACATCCGCTAAATAAATATTGAGATAAATAATTTTATCATTTTTTTAAATTAATTAAATAAAAAATAATTAAAAATTTTTCCCTATTTTAAACCGGTGATATGCAGCAAATTCAAATATTAAATATAGGCCACGGCCAGAAATGAGAAACTATAATAAACAATAAATACCGAGAGCAATTAATGAATTAAGAATTCTTCATAAATAATTAATAAAAAATAAATAAACTGGCACTTTGAGTGCCAATATGAATAAATATAATTTTGTCTTTAAATATTTTGTTTTATTTAAAAACTATTAGGAACTCCCATATTTCTGTAGCTAAATTCCTAAAATTTGGCACATATACTCTTAAAGGATCTAGAATTTTATCCATACTCATTGGGTACAAATCATCTATTTTCTGAATGTAATATAGAATCTATATATTTTACATTGCAATAATTAAATAATTACACCATCAATAAAACTGCAGGGTGATTCATATTTTCGATCATGTATGGATAAGGACGATTTTTTAGGGGCAAAATTATACGAAATAATTATTTAAACAAAATATACTTAATGTATATTTATTTATTGAAAGGAAAAAACAACAATAAAAGTATTTTAATGTTCTTGGTCTATGATTTATTTTCTCAATTTCAGAAAATCACTTTCTTAATTCAACCCTGAATTTCTTAATTTTAAAAAACTTTCAAACTTAGGGAAAGGAAACTGAGGAAATAAATATAAATAAATTGATAAAAATTGCAAGGACTCAACCGGCACGAATTTCCATTTACAAGGTGCAAGTGCAGTTTGAATTATCCGAAATTTCTTTCTTTGATTACTTGATTATCTGAACCAAATAGAAATTTCGGGATATTCGAATAAAATGAAATATTTGTCCAAAAATAAACATTGCGACTGAATAGCAACATTTAGTTGAATTTGAATTGAGAATGCATCTACAATGCATTCTTTTTTTTCATCGATATATTCTGTCTGCCTTGTTTTTCATTCATTTTCAGCAGATGGAAAGTTTTCCGGATTTATGAACTTATACAGTCCGATACATTTGATATATTGAAACTTTGAATTTATTATTTCAAAGCTCAGCCATAACTGCGCAATTTCCTAAGTTACATCCCTGAAATTTGGTACAGATATTCCTTAAAGCTCCTGACATCGATCCTTAGAACAGGTTTTCTACACTTTCCTTAAGAAATTTTCAAGTAACAAAATTCTAAAGTTGAACGAGCATATGACTTGCCAAATTCACAAAGGAAAATATTCGTTATTTCTAAATTTATGTCATAACTCCATTACTTCTTAAGTTATATTTCTGAAATTTGGTACAGAAATTCCTTAAAGATCCTTAATTCGATCCTTAGAATAGGTTTTCTACACTTTCCTTAAGAAATTTCCAAATAAAAAAATTCTAAAGTTGAAAGCGCATCTGATTTGCCAAATTGAAAATGGAAAATATTCACTATTTCTAAATCTATATTATAACTCCATTATTTCTTAAGTTATATTTCTGAAATATGAATGGAGCTAATATATATGGAGACGGTCTAACAAACCAAAAATGTATCATTTTGTTCTTACTGCGACGTATTTGCCTACTTAAGGCAGTAGAATTTTGCATTAACAGTTACATGAAAAACTTATTTATGTTAAACATTTATAATTTCTCTGCTGAAGAATTCTCTCTCGTATTCTCTCGTAACCGGTTTTTAATTGTTATTTTGAATAAAAGGAGGGTGCGAGGTAAAGGCAGGTATATGATACACAAAATTTAAATGAAATATGAGATTCTCGAAGAAAGCTTATCCAAACTATTAAAAGCTCAACAAAAGCTCGAACTTTTTTTTTACGTTGAAAAATCTATTTTTTATCCAGATACTGGTCCATTAACGAAATATCAACACTTTTTAAAATATTGTTTTGAAAAATCTCCAAAGCTCTTTGAAAGCTTAAAATTAAAATATGATTTTATATACTAAAATGGAATCGAATTTTTATCGCATTCATTAAATTTAAATCAAATATAAGATTCTCGCAGAAAGAAATTAAAAGCTCAACGAAAGCTATAAATATTGAACTTATTTTAATATGGATCTTATAAAGCTTCAATAATCTCGAAAGCTGGCCAATACCTGAATTTTTAAGAAAGAACAAACGAGAACAATGAATGCTTTCGAATAGATTTGATGTCGATATAGATTGATATCGATATATTTGATATTGATTTATTTCTGTACCTAAGATTCCTTAAATTTGGCAAATACACTCTTAAAGGATCTAGAAGTCGATCCATATTCATTGGTTTATACCTGTTTTCAGAAGTTTTTGATACATTTAATTGAGAAATCGGTCGGGGAAATTTACATGAGAATTTTATTACTGAGTCTTATCATAATTGATGTATCTTAATTACCAAAAATCATTTTCAATGGTCTGAGATCTGATCATTTTCAATGACATACCTAACATTAACCCTAAATGACTGGCAATAATTTAGGGATACCTTTGTTAATGATTATTTCATGAATATTATAATACATATACCTACCATTGTAAAATATTCCTTTAGATAATATTTCATCCTTATAATTATTTAAATTGATATGAATTATGAAATATATATCGATATTTAACCAACCAATCGTATATATACGAAGAAAATCCTAGTTAATACTATAAATATATGAATATCATATCTAAATATCCTGGAATTTAAATAAAAATTTAAAAAGGCCAACAATAATCATGCTTTTACCCATTTCAGTTTAACTGATAATGATATTCCAGAAATTTAAATAAATGAATAAAAAGCCCAACAAAATAAGAATAAATAAAAAAAACTTGTCGAGAAATGTATATCCAATCAATCATGAATTAAATCGAGATTATTTATTGTGAAACATTTCTCGCCCATAGACAATTTGCAATTCTAAAAGGCAATGTTATCGAATCAATGATAGGACATCCCATCACCAAATCTAAATTATCTGGCATATCCCTCCATTATATAGGTATACCTCTACCGCTGTCCCGATAAAACCAATCAAACAAAATTGGTTTCCCAATGAACATTCAGATCCTATATCAAAAGTATCCATTCAATATCGATCTATTGCCAAGTGGACGGGAAAAGGAGGAAAAAAAAAGATTCAAAAAGATATATCAAACATCGTTTATCGATGAGTGGTATAATCGAGCAACAGTCAATATTAAAATATTGAACACAAATCAAATATCAAAATGTTTCTCATCCCAGGGTTTACTTCAAATACTCAAATAAAATAATACATTATTTGAAAGTTCTTCGAAGGACATGTAATAATAAAAATAGGTCTATCGATTAATTTTTATTCTCCGAAACTATAGTCAATAAATCGATTGGTATTATTGAATAGAAAATTAAGAGATTGTATCTTTCAATGATATGTTATCTTAACTGGAAGATGTTGACTTCAATTAGAAATATTAAGGAAATAATTTCAATCTTAAAGGTGATATGTGAAAAGTAATCATACGCCTACCGAATACCGATACAACTCCAAAATTCTATAGAAAATCGTATAGAAAATATACATAGAAAATGAAATGATTAAATAAGTAATAAAATGCTGATGTTAAGATATGTTGTACTTTTAGTATGCAAAATAAAGATAAATTCTAGTAACCCAATTTCAGCAAACCCATTCAAAAATTTTGTAAAATGATATCTCTGAAGTACAATTATATGCTAATTTTTCTGTGCTAATAGTGAAAATATTTCTTTGTTGTTTATGCTTAAAAATATGTAATATTTATGTATATCTACTTAAGCAAATACATTACAAATGTAAGTAAGAGTTGGTATTTGATTTTAAAACTATATTCAGTGTATAGTTAAGACACTTTCATTGTTTCTTCGAGAAAGATATGACTGAATATTTACCATTTATTTTATACAAAGAAAATGGTAAATGGGAATTAAATTTTATTTGTAATCTTATTACAGATCGTACACAAATTATTTATATACTTTGATTCCCTTAAAGTAACCTAATTCTCTAGAAATTATGGGAATTCTTGAAAATCGATGTTTGAAGTCATTTTAAAAATAAAACCAGATAGTCAGATAGCACCTTCGGATTTAGTGCCTTTAAATTGAATATGTCATTCCATAAATTAAGACTAATTTGACGCCATCTGAAAAATATAATTTGTAAGATAGCCCCATGAAGATTTTATGACATTAACTCAATAAAGCCATCCCTCAAATTAATCGTAAGTAAAATTTTGAAATTCAAAATTTTCCCCGGAATTATAGAACAATTTTACTCGAAAAGTAACAATTAAATAATTCGAAAATTCGGGGGTTGACTTTTTAACAATTTTAAAAATTGAATTTGTTCATTTAATCTTTTCATAACAATTCTATTTAGGGGGGGACATCATTTTTGAGCGCCCAAATCAAGGCTAAGTTTACTATATTTTTTTAGAAGAACCGTTTTACTGTAAAGAAAAATGTTTGTGTTATGTTAAATGGCGTACCTTTAACTATATTTTGAAATTTTTGTGTTAAAAAAATCAACATGGCTAGCCGTAATGCTGTCACTTTTTTAAAAATGGTAGGTCACTAAAAATGTTTTTTGAAAAATTTACTTATTTTTTGACTTTATTGGTTTAAAATAAATGGAAATTTTTTGAAATTAAAAAGCGATTCATCAATTACTGGTAGACGAATCGTGTCCACCGCATTTGAAGTGTCCACTGCCTTGGCTCTAAGAAGCGGAGTTTTAAAAAATCCTTTTAACCCCCTATTCTTGATACCTTAATTGACATTTAATACGCAAAAGAAAAAAATCGGTTAACCAAAATCGGAAAAGTGATGTCCCCCCTTAACTCGATTTTCCATTTTCAGAAGGAAAATTTAAAAAAATTACATATTTCTCAAGAATGAACTTAAGCTGTTTCTTAAATTAATCTGAAGACAAAATTTTTAAATTTAAATTTTTCTACTAAATTAAAAGATATTTTCTTGGAAATTGTCATTCGGGGGTTGACTTTAAAAAAAATTTAAAAATTTAAAAATTTGTTCGTTTGATCATTTTACAATAATTCTACGTAATTAGATTTTCCATGTTCCGAAGAAAATGTTTGGAAAAAACTCCATAGGTTTCTCAGACCACAAACCAATGAAAATTACAAGCGCAACAAATATTTTCATTTCGTAATATTCGAAATTGACGTAATCTTTTGACGAAATTTTAAAAGTTCAACTTGTGAGATAACCTCTTAATGTTATAAGCAGTGTTAACCCATCCCCTAAATGAATTGCTAGTGAAATTTTGAAATTTAAAATTATGCACCAAATTATAGGAATTTTTTTTTAAAAAGTGGCCATTTAATAGCATCCCTCCACGGAAATAAATATTCGGAGGTTGACTTTTAAAAATTTTTAGAAATTAATTTATTGATTTAACTACATATTTGAAATCAATTTTGCATAATTGGATTTTTATATGGGGGTAGAAAATACCCTCGGCGCTGCGCGTTCAGCAGTCTTGTGCCCTACAGGCACCAGAAATAAATTTCGAAATAATTTTAATATTTTTTTCTCCATTTCATTCACTTAAAATTTTGAGAAGTTTTGGTGTCGCCAGTAACTAATTATAATTATTATTTTTTAACCAGATATAATTTGTATTTTTTTCTAACAAAAATTTATTTGGATTGGCTCAAAATTTTCATCTGATTACAGATAAACTAAAATCTGATTTTAGGATTTAAAAAAAAATACTGACCAATTTTAATTTTATGAGCTCGAAAAAAGTCGAATTGGCTCGATTTTCTGGAATGAGTTAGACTAACATTTGTTTTCAAAATCTTGGTGAAACAATTTTTCTGGGTAAGTTATGAGCTCTCTTAATTTTCTTACTATTTTTCTCATTCAAATTGTTGAATGAAAAGAAAATTGTCGATTGGGCTTATAGTTTTTTTTTCTGAGTACTTGATGAGGTAAACTATAACTATCCATTCAGTATTTTGGAAAAAATGTGTTGAGAAGCTTTTTTTTTATTAAAATTCGTTTAATAAAAATTCACTCGACTTTGCTGATATTTTTTCCCTGTGTACTGGATGAGATGACAAGAAACAAATTTCACTAGCTCATAACAAACTAAAAAAATAATTTTTTCTCAAAGTCATGAAATTAGATTATAGTTTACCTTATCAGGTGTTCAGAAAATAATTTTGAATCCAAATCGAGCAATTTTTTTTAAAAAAGAAATTAAATATCAAAATTTCAATCCACAAAGAGCAAGAAAATGAATTAAATATTGGTATAAGATGGCATAAGACAATGGTATAATGATATGGAGTTCTTAAAAAGCTCATAACTCGCTCGGAGAATTTTTTTCCAAAATTCTGAAAACAATTTATAAATTACCTTCTGCTAGTATCTACCTATTCAGGAAAATTTTCTGCCAAATCGAGCGAATTGTTTTTTTTTTTTTTTTCAAAAAAATATCTATTTAGAAATTTTGATCCAAAAAGAGGATAAAAATTTACTGAATAAGGAAAATCATATATTTAATATAAAAGCTCGTAACGTAACTCGCTTAGAAACTTTTTTTTACCAAATTTGGAAACTGATCATTAGTTTACCTCATCAAGCATTCAGGAAAAAACTTTCAGCCAAATTGGGAGAAGTTTTTTTTTAAAAAAATATTCCATTTAGGAATTTTGGTCAAATAAAAGCATAAGTGAAGATTATTGTTGAGGAATATAAAGAATTTTTTAAAAGCTCATCCATCAGATATTTTTTTTTCGAAAATCCTGAAATTGGTTTTTAGTTCACCTCACCCTCATCAAGTATTCAGGGAAAAAATTTGAACTAAATTTAGCTTATTTTTCTAATTTATTTTAGATCTTTAAATATCTGGAATCTGATATGGATATGGAAACTGATATAAAATATGAAAGGATAATAATATTAGTTATGAGGGTTTTAAGAATAGAGGAAAAATAACAAAGTATCAAATCTGAACTTTTCGTACAAAAGCTCTCCAAAACTTAAAAGCTCCTAGAAAGCTTTATTTTCCGACCTTTATTTTTTATGTTTTAAAATCTGTTTTCAAGAAATCGTAGACATTTTTCTGAAATTTAAAATTGTTATTGCCACGTTTCACAAAAATTTAAGCGTTAAATTTCCCAAAATTTTGAAATAATAGCTTCTTTGTGAATTATTTGGGAACAATTCTGCATCATTACATTCTACAATATTTAAAATTGCAGACAAATTATTGATTTCTGCACAAATGAACAGAATCTTAAAATCAAGAAATTTCTGGGAATAAGGAACTCGTGAAATTTTATTCAAATCCATGAAATTGTGGAAGTTTTATAAAATTTCGAAATCTTCAGAAATATTTGGCACAGCACATTTTACAAAAATGCAGAAAGCTTTATTTTACGAACTTTATTTTACATTAAAAAATCTATTTTCTCTTCAAATGCCGATCTTTTAACGAAATTTTAAATTTTCCCAAAAAATCTTCAAATCATCTTCAAAAAACTCGAAAGCTCATTGAAAGCTTAAAATTAAAATGTCCTTTTGGAATAAAATTTTTATCCGATTCATAAAATTTAAATTAAATATGGAATTTTCGCTGAAAGCTTTCTCGGAAAGCTCAAGTTTCAATGAAAGCTTCAAGTTTATAGTTTAATTTTCACGTTTTAAAATTTATTTTCAATCCAAATATCGGTCCTATCACGAAATGTCAAATTTTCCCAAAAACAAATGGTTCAAAAATCTTGAAAGCTCATTGAAAGCAAATATTTATTCAAAATTTCGCGTCTATAGATGTATTTTTCTAGAAAGCGTTATGATTCCCTTCATGATATTTTACCTTCAATTCACTTCTATTTAATTCATTAAAGCTGACTTCGTTGCGCTTTTAATAGTTTGTATAAGCTTTATGCGAAAATTTTACATTTCATTTCAATTTAATGAATCGGATGATAATTTTAAGCTTTCAATGAGCTTTCGAGATTTTTGAAGCTTTATTTTGGAAAAAGTTGAAATTTCGTTATTGCATCGTTATCTGGATAGAAAATAGATTTCTAAACGTAAAAAATTTATTTCGAAACTTACGAGCTTTCGTTGCGCTTTTAATAGTTTAGATAAGCTTTCTGCGAAAATTCCATATTTCATTTAAATTGAATGAATCAGATGAAAATTCGATTCCAATTTATAGATAATGACATTTTAATTAAAAGCTTTCAATGAGCTTTCGATATTTTCAAAGCTTTATTTTGGAAAAAGTTGACATTTCGTTATCGAACCATTATTTGGTTAGAAAATAAATTTATAAACGAAAAAAAACTCATTTCCAAACTTATAGCTTTCGTTTGGCTTTTAATATTTTTGATAAGCTTTCAGCGAAAATTCCACATTTCATTTAAATTTAATGAATCGGAAGAAATTCAGTTCCAAATTAAAAGAAATTACATGTTAATTTTAAGCTTTCAGTGAGCTTTCGAGATTTTGGAAGTTTTTTTTTTTTGAAAACTTGAAATTTGTTATTTGGATAGAAAATTTATTTAAAAACGTAAGAAATATGGTTCGGGAAATAGAGCTTCGTGTGAGCTTTTATGTTTTCGCAGAGCTTTTGTACGAAATGTTTAGTTTTGAAATGTTCCTATTTTTCCTCAACTAATTTAAAAACTTTCTGAATCATTACATTGCACAGGTCCGTTCTGGAATAACTATAGATTTTCTGTACCCTAAATGGAGTAAATATACGGCATTGTATATGCCATTTCTTTCCACTGAAGCGATATTTTCGACCCTTCGGTCCTTGAATTTCTTCACCAAACTTAAAAGAAGAAAAAAAACAAAGAGATTATTTGTGATATCAATGAAAAACTCATTAACAATTCCCCGGTATATTCTGATTGTGCCTATCGATGTTGCGGTCAATGCAGATTTCGTGGTGAGGCCATCCATTGGATTATGAGTGGCTTCTCATCGAAGTAAAGCGTAGCCAATGTGTATCTATACAAAAACATGTCTCGCCCGCAATCTCTTTCTTGTGGTGTGCCCCAGGGGATCCGTTCTTGAATCCTTACTATTTCCATTATTCACCAAAGATGTATTTAGTTTTTTACCTATTAGACTAGATTAATTTCGATTTGATTTCAGTGACTAACATAAGCGATCTTATTTTTGAGATTGCCTGTAGATAACTTCCAGCTAGTCATAATTTAAATGCCTACAACGCCTTCTAATTGGAAGTATCTTGTCTGAAATCGATCGTACAATGAATAATAAATTAAAGAAGTCCAGGAAACCTTGGATGAACTTTTGGAGCTTTCTCAACGCTTTTTAAGAAAATCTTCAATTTTACTGATTTTAAATTGGTAGGATGGATTTAGTCCCAACTGTCGCCCTTTACAATGAATAAATCTGAAAGTTCTGGAAAAAAACATTTTTGGAAAATTTCTGGAAATTGTGAAATTTCAAAAATTTTATTAATTTTGTTAAATTTGTTTAAAATCGGCAGATTTCATGAAAATCTGGAAATTCTTTTAAAATAATAAATTCTCAATTGTCTATTTATCTTGTCTAATAAAATTATTTCTTCGTTGATCTCATTGGTAAACGTGAAATCAATTTCTGATTTCAATACTTTATTAAGAAAAGTTGGCTCAATTTTGGTGAGCTCAATTTTAGCAGATAATCAATCAGCTAAATTATCAAAATAATGACTGGATTTTAAGAGAAAAAATTTATTTGAAAAAATTACAAGCTTTTCTTCAGAAAATTGATTATTTCCCGGTATTTCTTCGAAATGGTATTTTAATTACAAAATGTTATTAAGAAAAGTTTGTCCAAATTGGGTGAACCTATATTTCCCGGATAGGAAATTTAATTTCGTTATAGGAAAAACCGAAAAATATTGAAAAATTTATCATCAGAAACACCGTTCCTACATAGATTGAATACAGATCTATCTCCAAATTACAATTAATTTTTTAAATTCTCCCCCTTACAGATCATAAAGGATTAAGTTTTTTTTTTAATAAATTCCGATACATTTTCTCTATGCTTTCTAATGGCGAGCAAGATCCTTCTGAGTATCAACTTCACCACTCTTTCTATTATTAATTTGATAACAGAATTTAGGCATTTTTGCTGTCATGGCTATTTCCAGCCTATTGATGATTTAAGGACCATTATTATTTTGAGGAAAATATATCTTAAGAAAATCTTTCGAATTCACATCAATATTATATGAATTTCTTTAAGAAGGGTCAATCCAAATAAAAATTCAATGTGCCTGTAATTTTTTGGACAGCTACTGTTTTAAAATATATACTTTTCTCATATAAAGAGACTTATAATAGGAAAGTCGTTAACAATAAATATAATTATTATTTATTCCACACTTAATATGTGAGATAAAATATTAATACTTTCTCGTAAAAATTTCATTGAATTTCACCAAATAAAATTTCTTCGAATCATTTTCAGATGGCCAAACACCGGAAAATTATCCGTTTTTTAATCGATCCACTGACAATTACAATTCTGATAACGATCTCATCATCAGCAATTGCCCAATCAAATTATGCATCGCATGCCAATAATATCGGTTATCAAGGTGAAGGATTACCAGAAGAAGCAACGCTTGATGGAAAAGTAAGTAGAATTAAATATGAATTTACTTTAATCGATTAGCATAATTATTATTATTATTATAGTATTCGATTATTGGAATTATATATCCAGATAATATGCAAAATGTAATAACCGCAGACTTGTTGTAATGCGAAATGAGGGATTATCTATATTAAGTAACGAAAGTATACACGGAAGGAAAATTGAATAATTATGTTAATAAATTATAATGAAAGCTTTTACATTATCGTCTCATTTCCCATAAATTGTAATTAGAAGGAACGATATTTGGATAAAGGAACCGTGAGATTTATAAGGATTCGGATTGACTTTCGATAGAAATATCTTATTTCTGACAGCAAAAATCATTTTACCGTTTTTAAAAAATAATTGACCGAATTTCATGTTTCTTGGAATTATTTATTTAACCAATACCAGAGTTAATTACAAATTTAATAATTATTTGCAATTCTAATTAACAGATTTGGTTAGATCGTTAATTTACCTGCAGAAAAATTTTTTTATTTATTTGTATTTGTAAAAATCGAATTGGCGTTAAACTCGATTCATGGACAAATAGACTTAATACATTTATAAAGAAAATTAAATTTTGTGAAGGCAGTTCTTGGTTATTTTTTTTTTTTGGATCAAATAAATATTTATTTAAAACGTTTTAATTCCTCCTACCATATAAACTTAATACTGATTGTAGGAATATTATTAATATTGCGAAAAAAAAATGATTATTAATATCTGTGTCTGTCCATCCTACACAGATCTGCCTCTTCATTTATTGCAGAAAAAAAAATTAATAAAGTTAATTTGTTTCTGCAATAAAAAAGTTAATATAATGGTAATGTATGTATACAACTGTAAATAAATAGGATATTTAAATGTTGCTAAATAAAGATGTTAAGAAAGTTCATTGGCATGAGATCATTTCTATTTAATAAATAAAAATAACTAGAATCCCTAGATATTTTTTATTTTATTTTTTATTTAATTTATATTTCATAATTTCCCCTTATTACCGATACTTTGGTAATGAACCAAAAGAAAAGTATCCGAAAGTTGGATTTGAATCTTTAATGAAAAATATAATCAATAAATTATTATTTAATTGATATTATTAAAAAGAAAATCTGATTCTGTCGTTTATCTAATATTTAATTTAATAAAATCTCATATCGGATTATGACTAACGAGTCCTGCTATTTATTATCGAACATTAAATTAATAGTTTTTCAGTTTAATTAAGCAATTTATGATTTTAATATTACATTATAATAGCCAGCTGATTTATAATTATATGCCAATAAAATGTAAAATTATTATGTAATGTAATGTATTAGTTATGCTATGCATGTAATAATAATTTCATTATTTTCCACTTTGCGATTTTCAGAGAGCATAATCATTATTATAGCCTGATCGATATGTGTGTTAGTTAATATATGTATTTATTACTATAAATTAAGTTAGTTATTACTTTTAGTATACGAGTAAATAAAATTTCTTTTATAATTGAGTAAAGTCAGGGCGGGATTTAATGAAACTGCGAAATATATAAAATTTAATATATTTTAATTATTTTAATTAAATAAAATTGTTTTAATAAAATAAAATATATAAATAAATCCTGACAATTTTTCATGACTTTTCCAAACTTTTCCCGTAATTTTCGATATTTTGTCCTATTCTGTTAACAGCTTCCTAATTTTTCTAATCTTTTTCTACTTTTTCCAGACTTTCCCCTTTCGGTCCCCCATTTTTCCATTTTTACTTTTCCTTCCTGATTTTTTCCGACAGTTCCCCGGATTTTTTGGAAATTTTTCTGATTTACTCCCACTTTTTTCTAATTCTTTCACCTTCCAATCACTGAGTTTGGGCCAACTAATTTATTTGAACTTTTTCCCGATATTTCTCGTCTCTTCGCTACCTTCAGATCAGATCAGTTCGGGTAGGGGTCCAGCCAAGATCGCTGCGAAAACCCTGGTACGTAGACACTATGGTCCGTTGTACTTGCCCATTCATCATTTCTGATTCTACACGGTCATATCTCTCGGGTTAGTTTTCATCCTAGCTAGGATTGCCAGAATCATTGTAACCTTAAGTTCGAGTGCCTCCTGACAGTTAATGAACTATAGGCCAGTAACTTTATATCTTATGTTGCATAAATTAGGACATTCACATATAACGTGAAACCCAGTTTCATCTTGTAGCCCGCAGCCCCTACATAATGCAGAGTCTGACAATTTCATTTTGAATAGGTG
>JANTOP010009206.1:0-15794 GCA_027564815.1 Symmerus nobilis
GAGATCCGCCGATCTTAATAAAAATATTCCAATTCCAGGCCAAGTATTTCCGGAAAGGAACAAGATAGCTAAATAATTTATTTCTTCACTTCCACAGATTAATTCTGTCTCAATCCGATAAAATTCTCCTTTGGATCGGATATCTAATACATTTAGATCGGTACTTGTCCTCATCTACATATCATTTTCTTTATAAAAGAGCTGGATTTTAGGGATCCATTTGAGAAGGTAAGTATCGGACGGATATAATTATAAATAAATATTCATTATTCATAATACACAAAATTAACAATACAATTATTAATTAATTCATTTAATTAATCGAATAATTAGGAAGTTTCAGCAACTTCTCTGAAGTTTCAGCTTTATTCTCTTCTAAAAATACCCCAACTCGGCCTACGGTTTGCTTTTCGGTCTTCGATATTTTTAAAAATTTTTGATGTGATAGTATCGGTTGAGAGAGGCCTACCTGCTTTTTTTCAGATTTTTATCTCAAAAATTTTTTGAGATATTGGTTTTCTAAAAAAACCGCTTTTTTTTTAAAGCCCCATAACTTTGCGAAAAATATCGAAAACCCAAAAGCTAAACGTAGGCCGAGTTGGCGTATTTTGCCCCATATGCATATACCTGTAGAAAAATGGCTGGAAATAGTTAATTTTAATAAATTTGAATTTTCTTTTGCCAAATTTTAAACGGACTAAAATGTCTTAGATATCTTTAAATCATATACTACCCTTTCTTAAAATTAGTTTTTTAATTGAATAATTTAATTTATTATTAATTAATATTTCTGCATTATTTGGCGACGAGGCCATGAAACTTCGGTCTCTTTGTAAATCGCGAGGTAATTTTTTGAATTCAAAATTTTATTAAGTAAATTTCGTCCAATTTGGCTGAACCAATTTTTTCTCAACAACTGATTGGCTAAATTAAAAACTAATTTCTAGGTTTCGCGAAAAAAAAAAATAATCTGACCCAATTATGAGCTTCACTTCGGATCATTTATTATTTCGTGAGATCAATTTTTAATTTCAAAATTTTTATGAATAACTTCTAAGAACAAGAAAGGCGCTAAAATGTCGATAATGTCATAAATAATTTTTAAGATAAAATCAGAATAAAAAATCGTGAACATGTGGGAGTAAGTACCGATTTTTCCATAAGTTCCATTCTTAGAAATATCAATTTTTGAACATATTTGAACTTATCTCGAGCTCGAATTGACCGATATGGTTAAATAAGATATTAAATTAAAGATAATTAAATTAACTAAAAATTCTTTCCACCAACTGTGTCAATGGGCAATGGGCATCAGTTCAGTACAATCGAAAGTAACTTAATTGGCTGTCAAAATTGTAAGTCATTTCTTGCTTTTTCGATATTTTCTAGTCGATTTTGACAATTTTCAATTCCAATTTTGACATTTCCGTCTGTGCCGATTGACAAAAATACCAAAATGAAATTTTTCGTACAAAAGCTCTGTAAAACTTAAAAGCTCCCAGAAAGCTTTATTTTCCCAACCTTATTTCCAACCCATCCAAAAAACGATTGTTTAACGAAATTTCAAATGTTTCCAGTAAAAAAACTTCAAAAATCTCAAAAGCTCTTTTAAAGCTAAAATTAAATGTCGAATTTGGAATCTAATTTTCATTCAATTCGTTAAATTTAAATAAAATATGACATTTTCGCTAAAAGCTTTCTCAATCCGTTTTTAGCTCTAAGAAAGCTCTAAGTTTCGAACTTAATTTTTTACGTTTTCAAATCTATTTTCTATCCAGATATCGATCCTTTCAAAAAATGTCAAATTTTCCCCAAAAAAAAACTTCAAGAATCTGAAAAACTCGTTGAAAACATTTATTTTTAGAGATATGAAAGAAGAGATTTTTAGAAACTTTGTAGAGATTTTAATTTTCCACTGAGCGATTTCATTTCTAATCGTCTTGTGGAAAATTCTGTTAAAAACAAATCTGATGACACTGGATTTTTCCTAAATAATAGATGAGGGGCATGGGGGAGGAAAAAAAATATAAAATTTAATATTGAAGGAGAAAAAGCTTCACAATCGGTTCCGAGATAATTGTCTCCTAATTTCGTTTTATTTTTCTCAATCTAAAATTTTCAAAATTTTTATAAAATCAGGCGATCATATTGTATATTTGAATTTCATTTCAGCTGATGAAATTCATTCCAACAATTGGTACAAATTAATTATTTTCTCTTCAATTGTGGTGTTCTGACTTTTTACTCAATTTTCAAAAAAAATTTTGTTTTTTGGAAATTTTTTAAAATTTTGTTATAAAACCGTTATCTGCATAGAAAATAGATTTTGCAACGTAAAAAATTAGATTCAAAACTCATATCTTACTGGGAGCTTATAATAGTTTTGGAAAGCTTTTAGCGAAAACTTCAAATTTCATTTATATTTAAAATACAAGTTGGATTCTGAATGATACAAATGAAATTTTGAATAAAAGCTACCGATGAGCTTTCGAAAATTTTGAAGTCGATTTTTGGGAAAATTTTTTATTTCTTGAAACAATCGTTATCTGGATTTTAAAAGATAATAAATTTGGATCGAAGAGTTAAGCTTTCTGTAAGCTTTTAAATTGTTTCAGAGCTTTTATCCGGAAAAGTGCAATTTTGATATTTTCGTAATTTTCCTAAACTATTTTACAACCAATCTTGCATTATTACATTTTTTTTTATCCGAAGAAATTCATCGAGAAATTCCGATCATTGGGAGATATTCTCAATGGATTTCTAACAAATTCAGTTTTGATGTAATTTTCTGGTTTTGGGAAATTTCGGGAAAATCAGATTTTCTTCGGGACTGCTACGCTAAACATCGTATAGAAGTTTCGAATATGCCTAATAATAAATTTCCCGTGAAACGGTATCATTGGCGAGACGTTGGCCGTGAAACGATACCATTCCTTGGAAAATATAACTAAAAGTTAAAAAGAAAAATTTTTTGTTGAGAATTTTGAATCCAATGACCTCAAATTATTTCTAAGCAATTAGTGAAGAAATTTTATTCAGATAATTTTTTTTTGAAAAAATTCAACGATTCGAAATTGATCTTATTTGGCCAAACAATTGAATTTCTCTGACAATCTGGTGGAAATTTCCCGCAAAATTTACAGAATCCGAAAATCTGGTTACGTGAAATTTAACCTAAGGATCCAGAGAGGATATTGTAGAAAAAAATTTTCCAAAAAATACATCCCCTGATTTTTTACGGGATGATACGGAAAAAAAGAACAGGAAATGGATATTTTCCAGGAAAAGGCTCAGAATTTTTTGGAAAATGTCATATTTTTAAATTTCGAAATTGATTCAAATAGGCAATGATTTAGATGATCTATAAGTATCTTAAAATCAAGGGGTCGGCTCCCAACGAATATTTATTAAATCCGATTGAAAATGGACTTGTAAAAGAAAACAATAAATTTGATAGATTTTTGTCAAGACATTTCTAAAAAATGCATACAAGACTAAAAACCAAAAACCAATTCAAGAATTTGATGAATGAGAATTTATGAATTTATGAATGAAAATATGAAATTAAAATTATTTGAAGGTCTATTTATGACCTTCTTCCGGTTTACTTTTAATTTTAATTATTTGAATTTTGATATGGGGGTAAGAAAATACCCTTGGTGTTAGGTGCTGAGCACCCCTGATTTAAACTTAAAAATCGGTGATTACAGAACATGAACAATACGCCGGTCCTGTTCTCGCATCAACATATATCTCTCTGAAAATTCAGTCCAACAAAAACTGATTAACCAATAAATTCAAATGTCAAATGGGTTGGCGTTAACCATTATATTCGAATTATATGTAAATATCAGACGGTAGAGAATAATTGAAATAATTAAATAAATAATTAAAATGTTATGTAAATGTTAATTTAAATTAGTTGGAGGGTTGTTATTATAGAATATTGTTTGATATTCATGTTTATAGTTTGTTTGTTAGTAGATGGGGGTTAACAATGACATTTTAATGATTGATATATCAAATATATTCTAAATATGGGAAAACAATTGGGTTGTTATTTTTTTTTCCGTTTGTCTATTTTGTTTCTATTTTCTATTTTCTATTCCATTTTGATGGAATTGTTAGAAATTGTTATACAAGAATATAAACAGGAAATATACGAAAATATAAATGATAAATTTATCAAACGGAATCTAATTATATATTCATTTATTATCGTATGTAAAATTATTTGTTAATTTAGAAACAGGGTTCCATTTCGTCGATAATTATATTCTATGTTAGATAATTAATTCGATTTTGAATGTGAATGAGCTTTGAAAATTTCATAAAGTTTAATGTGAATTCCCAATGTACCCTGTAAATACCAAATAAAATGAGTAAAATACGGAAACAGTGAAAACTCGAAATTTAGTCAAAAAATTTTCAAAATCTGAAAATCGAAAATTTTTTCAAAAGTTAAAAAATTTTGAAAATTTCAAAATTTTTGAAAAATCCAAAATTTTTTTTTACGATGCAAGAAGTTTTTTTATGAAAATCTGAAAAGGGGATTTAAGCATATTTTGGAGAATGTATTGAAATTGTCGGTCGATAAATTTCGGTTTTACTGTAAGAACAAATTATATTCATTTTTATTTTTCTTTGTATTTTCCTCTTAACATTATATAAATATTTATACAAAACAATTTTAATATGCGAATGGAGCTGGAGAATTATGTGTTTTTATTACCGGGAAAAACGTGGAGAAAGTCGAGAAATATTATTTATTTTTCGAAATGTTATATTTTTGGAGGTAAAAATGAGAACTGGTGTATTCAAACCAACATAAATATTCAAATTGATATTAAAATTGTTTTCCTTTGTTTAACAATTTTGAATTTTTTTTTTTATATTTAATTTACAACCTAATAGTTTTCATATTATTCCAAAGAGGTTTTTGTTTGCTAAACAAGATTTTATTTCCAAAATCGGTTTATGGGTACTTTTTTAACAAACATTTAGGTTGGATTTGATGTTTTGACATAACATCTCTCTTTAAAAGGTTTTACGAGTTACATTTTTAGTTAATGAGATGCAATGCATAAATCCATTATGCAGATGTAATATCCATTATTGTACATTTAAACTGTTGATTTAAATCCGGTACCGAAATCGTATCCAATTTTAAGATATCTTGTTATTTGATATATCGCTAGGATTCGATACACCGGTAAATGGGGTGATTTGATACATTCAATGGTTTAGTCGGATTTTTTAAAAATTTAAATTTCCATTTGGGACATAATACAAATTCAGGTCTTAAAAACTTCTAGGACTGCAGGTAGTTAGATTATTGCTAAGAAAATTGAAAATAAATTCTAAATAAAAGGAATTTAAATTCAACAAATAAAATATATAAATTAGAAATGAATACATTTTTCGAACATTTATTTCGACATTTAAAATGATTAAAATTTAATTTTCCTATATTTGAGCGTCTTTTTCTGATTTCTTAGACTCACTGTTCGTCCCAACTTTCCGTTCACTCCTTGGGATTGTTCTAAACCTTTTTCTTGATTTTTCCTTATATTCCCAAACCTCAGAATTCTTCTTAATTTTCCCTGAGTCTTTCTAGACATTTACCAGGGGTTTTTTCTTTTTTTCGCAAATTTTCCGAATTTTTCCAACAATTCCGATATTTTGACTATTCTCGACTTTCCGACTATTCCTGAATTTTACTGATTACTCAGACGTGTTTCCGACTTAACCGACTTGTTCTCAAATTCTCCCGACTTTTACGATTATTTCCCACGTTTTCCGACACCTTTTGTCGTATTTTTTTCAATTTTCTTGCCAGGGTAAGAGCTCCGAGACGGGCACACCTTCCCTAATTATTCCCTTTTTGAATCCATTCCAGTCCATCGAGGCATTCATAGTCCTTGTTTGCCCTTTCTCGAAAAATTCAACTTTCAATGGGCTGTAGAGATTTTTGAAATATTTGCAGAAAAAAATCAGGAATTTTGCAGAATTATTTCTGAGTTTTAAAGAAATAATCTAGGATTTTGCAGAAATATTCCTGAATTTTGCAGAAATAATCTAGGATTCTGCAGAAATAATCCTGTAATTCGCAGGAATATTCAGGGGAATTTTGCGTAAATATTTTGAAATTTTGCAAAAATATTCTGAGGAATTTTGCAGAAATATTTTGGAAATTTGCAGAATTATTCGGGAAATCTTGCAGAAATATTAAGGGGAATTTCGCAGAAATATTTTGGAATCCTGCAGAAATAATGTGGACATTTGCAGAAATAAACTGGAAATTTGCAGAAATATTGTAGGGAATTTTGCAGAAATAATCTAGATTTTGCAAAAATATTCTGGAATTTTGCAGAAATAATCTAGAATTTTGCAGAAATATTGTGGGGAATTTTCCAGAATTATTCCTGAATTTTGCAGAAATAATCTAGGATTTAGCAAAAATATTCTGAAATTTTGCAGAAATAATCTGGAATTTTGCAGAAATAATCTGGAACTTTGCAGATATAATCTGGAATGTTGCAGAAATACTCTGGCATTTTGCAGAAATAATCTGGCATTTTGCAGAAATAATCTAGAATTTTGCAGAAATATTGTGGGCAATTTTGCAAAATTATTCCTGCATTTTGCAGAAATAATCTAGGATTTAGCAAAAATATTCTGAAATTTTGCAGAAATAATCTGGAATTTTGCAGATACAATCTGGAATTTTGCAGAAATAATCTGGGGAATTTTGCAGAAATAATCTGGAACTTTGCAGAAATAATCTGGAACTTTGCAGACATAATCTGGAATTTTGCAGAAATAATCTGGGGAATTTTGCAGAAATAATCTGGAATTTTGCAGAAATAATCTGAGCAATTTTTGCAGAAATATTCTGGAATCTGGCGGAATACGTAACAATTTCTAGGAGTGGGGGGCCCCTCCCAACTACCGTAGGCGTCACACAAAAATATTTGACATTGTTGGGACACACCCAGTTTTAGGAATTCCGAGTAATAAAACTTTAACGGCCATTTCATTCTGAAAAACGCTTCAAGATACGAATCCCAAGCCGGAAAACGGGTCTAGGTTCGGTATGGAAGACATAATCTGGCATAGAGATAAACGAAGGTATCGGTGTCGGTGTCGGAATATATGGGAAAAAACCAAAATCACAGTTCACTAGAACTCTGGAACAGCATGCCACCGTATTCCAAGCCGAAGTCTAGGCTATAGAATTCTGTACACGAGAAAGCATCAGTAGGAAATACAAGAATAAAAAAAAATTGGTTCAAAACTGTCTGAAGGCTCTAGATGACCTAAGCCTGGGCAACAAGGTTGAACTAATCTTGGTCCCCCGGGGCATGTAGGAATTGAAGGCAATGAAAAAGCCGTTCTCCTAGCCAAGTTAGGAACGGGATTGTCCTTTAATGGACCGAAACCATTCTATGGGATATCAAAATGCACGGCGAGATCGTTAAACTATCACAAGGGCGAATCCTACGCTTCATAGCCAGCACAAATCTGACTAGACAGTTGAGGCCGCAGTGCTTACACGGCGATTATCGCCACACCCACCAGTAACTCTAATTAGAGCTTTCATTGAGCTTACAATGGATTGAGAAAGATTTTAGCGAAAATGTCATATTTCATGAAAAAGTTTAAATTTTGTTCCATTGTCTCTACAATAGATTTTTAAAAGTAAAAATTTAAGCTCTTAACTTAGAGCTTTCGTTGAGCTTACAATGGATTGAGAAAGCTTTTAGCGAAAATTTCATATTTTATCTAAATTTAATGAATCGAATGAAAATTAAATTCCAAATTATATAAAATGACATTTTAATTTTAAGCTTTCAATAAGCTTTCGGAATTTTTGAAGCTTTTTTTGAGGAAATTTGAAATTTCGTTTAAGGGCCGTTATCTGGATAGAAAATAAATTTTAAAACGTAAAAAATAAGGTTTGAAAATAAAGCTTTCTGGGAGCTTGTAAGTTTTCGCAGAGCTTTTGTACGAAAATTTTAGTTTTGACATTTTTGTATTTTTCCTCAACTAATTGATAAACTTTCTGCGTCATTACATTTTTTTGAATCCGAAGAGAATTATCGGGAAATCCGGATCCGGATTAATTGGGAATTGATATTGTATTTTATGCCATTTTCGATTTTACCAAAGATTTCGAGAAAAAATTTATAAAAAATAGGAAAATTTCGTAAAATATTTTATTTTAAAATTTTTCAAAAAAATCGACAAATTTTTGAAAATCCAAAAATTGAAAATTTTTTCAAAATCCAAAATATTTTTTACAAAGCAAAAAATTTTATTGAAAATCTGAAACGGGTGATTAAAGCATATTTTGGAGAAATGTTGAAATTTTCTATCATTTTTTCTCTTTTTCTGATTCAAATATCCTTTGTTTCGTCAATTGTAGTAGCAAGTTTCATAATATTACCTCATTTCCCGGTATATTATATACTCAGGATGATGGTAAATTGATTGAAAATGCATATTGCATGTATCCCAAAAATCAGTTCGAAATTCGTAAATGTTTTATGTAAAATGAATGAAACCTCCCAGCCCGGATCAATGTTTTATAAATGAAAATCAATATATGAATAGAAATTAAGTGGCAGAATATGGGCGCACTTAGATATTTGATATTGAATTTTAATGACCGATTAAATTAACAATTAATTAAAATTTTTGATGGTCCGTATTCCATCGTACACATCATAATTAAATTAATTTATCGGTTGTCAAATTAATTTTTATGGGACTGTCATAAACAGAAAAGCTAACATCATTTTCCCAACTTATTATCGTTTTCTCATTTAACTTAAGGTCCTCTAATTGCAATTAAAATTACTATGGGGGTAATTGAGACTTATTACTTGATGTTCGAAGAAGGGATCCCGGGGTCGGATTTTTAACGATTTTTCGATGACTTTGTTTTCTACGCACTTTTTTCTCTCCCCAATTTTTTCTCGATTATTATTCAGTTGTGGTCCACATAAAATATGTATTATTTGTGTTGAATAATGTCAGCCGTTCTTCACGTTTATGCTTCCATCCATGCAACCCTCTTATGTAAAAACATTGATTACTTAGTTTCCACTTCGTCTGCTTATTTTATTCCTATTTTATATCGATTTTTAGGTCGTCATATTCTTACATATATTTACAGTAAATAAAATATGTATTACGGATTGGGATAATGGAAATTTTTAGTTGGATTCTAGACACAAATTTTAACTGTCGATGATGAGTAAAAATTTCTTATCCAAAAGGATATAAAAAACCCCTCCTAATTTCAATAGATATTTAGAAATTTCGTTAAATTTTGAATAAAATCAGAGGATGGTATTAAATTAATTCGTTTTGATTATTAAAATAAATTTATTAAAATCATTTTTAAATATAATTTTCAAAATAAATGTCATAATTTCCGGGATCGTTCTGTATCGGCGTCGAATCCTTTCATATATCCACCCTTTCTGTATCCAGAGGTCTAAATTTAATTTCCATTTAGAGTAACGTTTACAAAATCCTCATGAACTGAAAGAAATAATTGTAAGTAATAATTTTTTTTATTTTTTCCGTTTTACTTCAATAAAAATCAGATTTTCCTTCAATTTATTTTAAAATATTAATTAACAGAAAATATTCCAAAATCTCAACGGAAAATCCGGCTTTTATTGAAGTAATTATTCAAATTTAAAGATAATAATTTTGTCTTATTTCAGCCAATTTACCATAGATGTTTAAAGAGAAAAATTTCAGAAGAAATATCGACAAGTTCATCAAAATCTTAATCTTAATCTTATAAAATAAATATTTAAATAAAAAATATCCCCCATTCCCTGCATGTTTCTTTTTAATTTTCTGCAGTCCAATCAGGAAATTTAATCAAGCGGAAATGATCGTAAGGAATCATAGAATAAATCGTATTAAAAAGGATTTCTTGAGAAAATTAACCCTTTCCGATTTATCAAGATTTATTTGGGGGCGTTACGGATAATCGATTGGTTAATCGGAAATCGGTTGTAATTCCCAAGCTCATAACTCGGTCAAATAATTTTTTACATCCCGAAACCCTTTATACGGATTTTAATTTAGCTGATCAGCTGTCCAGGAAAAATCGGTTCAGAAAAATCGGAGAAATTTTTCTTAAATAAATTATGAAATCGAAGAGATGTACCGGGAGATTATCAATTTTTTTAAGTGAGAGATTGAGTTTGGTTTAAGACTGCCCTACTTAAATTTGCGGGAAATTCTCTTAAGGAATTGATAAATCTTAATACGTAGAAATAATCTTAAGGATATAGGGAAGAAATTGTAGAACAAATTTTTCCATAAAATTCCTTTCATGATTTTAACGGGGTCGATAGAATCGATTATAAGAATTTCTTTTGAAGCCTACGATTATTTTTCCTTTATTCTATATAAACTACCCTCAAATCGAAGGGGTTGTTTTTTGGACAAGATTTACTTTAGATAATTTTTACCTTGGTTATTTAACAACCATTCGACGTAATTGGATTTTTCGATTTTCGAACAAAATTTTCCGGAAAATCAAATTTATCTCGGGATTGTCAGAAATTTTTTTTATGGAACAGATTACAAGCAAGATACATCATTAGATGTGGAATTTAATATCAATTAATTTTCCGGCAGAAAAAATTCTTTGCTACCTATTTTTTGTTGAGGGGGGGGGGGGTATTTTTAAAATCACCCTTTCCTTTCTCAAGAATTATTCCTGTAAAAACTTTTCTTATTTTTCCGGTATATATTTTTTAAAATGAATCAGTTTCGTTACGGGAATTTTTCTTGTGTCTAGATGTATCCCTCCAACCATCGAATTTATAGAAGGGACTTCAAAAACCATTCAACATCGAGAGAAAAAATATATAGAATTTCCATCCATTCTTCTACGCCGACATGCACGATTTATTTTTATTGTTTTATTTGGAATTGGACCCCTAATTTTCCAACAATTTTTTCCTCGTCTATTTGGCAGATCATTTTGAACACAGATATGTGTGTGGATATAAAATATGCCGGTCGATTGCATTAAGTAAACAAACGAAGACGCATACAGAACCCTTAAGCAATTTTGAATGGATGTTGAAATGTTAAGGGTGTGACTGGGGTGCAGTGGTGTGCAGTCTAATGCGCGCAAGGGCCAAATTTTTATTGCTGCAAATTGCTAACACAAATTCCTTTATTTATAAACATTGAACCCTTTTTATTAATTTTTTTATCAACTTTAGATTGAATTATGAGGGGAAAGGGGGGTGCTACAAGAAAAGACTAAAGATTCGTAGCTTAAAGCTTTCCTTGAGCTTACAATGGTCTGAGTAAGCTTTGTGAAAAAAAATTCACATTTTATCTAAATTTAATGAATCGAATAAAAATGAAATTTTAATTTTAAGCTTTTAATGATCATTCGAAATTTTTAAAGCTCTCTTTCGGAACAAGGTGTAATTGCGTTAAAGGGCCATTATATGGACAGAAAATAGATTTTTACATGTGCAAAATTAATTTCCATACTTAGAGCTTTCGTTGAGCTTTTAATAGTTTTGACAGAGATCCTGCGAAATTCCATATTTCATTTAAATTTAATGAATCGGATAAAATTTTTTATCCAAATTATATAAAATGACATTTAAATTTTAAGCTTTCAACAAGCTTTCGAGATTTTTGAAGCTTTATTTTGGAAAAAGGTGAAATTTCATTAAAGAGCTGTTATCTGGATGAATAATAGATTTTTATACGAAAAAAATAAAGTTTAAAACTTAGAGCTTTCGTTGAGCTTTTAATAGTTTGGATAAGCTTTCTGCAGAAATTCCATATTTCATTTAAATTTAATAAATCGGATAAAAATCCGATCCCAAATTATATAAAACGACATTTCAATTTTAAGCTTTCAATGAGCTTTCGAGATATTTGAAGCTTTATTTTAGAAAAAGTAGAAATTTTGTTTTAGGATCGTTATTTGAATATAAATTAGATATTAAAACGAAAAATATTAGCTCCGAAACTTATAGCTTTCTGGGAGCTTTTAATAGGTTGGATAAGCTTTCCGCGAAAATTTCATATTTCATTTAAATTTATTGAATGGGATAAAAGTTCGATTCCAAATAACATAAAACGACATTTTATTTTTAAGCTTTCAATGAGCTTTCAAGTTTTTTGAACCTTTATTTTAGAAAAAGTAGACATTTTGTTTGAGGATCGTTATTTGGTTATAAAATAGATTTTAAAACGATAAAAATTAGCTTCGAAACTTAGAGCTTTCGTTGAGCTTTTAATAGTTTGGATAAGATTTCTGCGGAAATTCCATATTTCATTTAAATGTAATAAATCGGATAAAAATTCGATTTCCAATTATATAAAACGACATTTTAATTTTAAGCTTTCAATGAGCTTTAGAGTTTTTTGAAACTTTCTTTTGGAAAAATTTGAAATTTTCTTAACGGATCGTTTTTTGGGTTGGAAATAGATTTCAAGGCGTAAAAATTAAGTTCGGAAAATAAAGCTTTCTGGGAGCTTTTAAATTTTTGCAGAGCTTTTGTACGATAAGTTTATTTTTCATATTTTTGTATTTTTCCTCAACTAATTTATAATCTTTCTGCGTCATTAGATTTTTTTAGCTCCGAAGAAAATTATCCCAAAATCCGGATTAAATGTCGGAATGTCCGATATTCAAATTTGTCGGTGGGAGCAGAGCCTATACGAATTTTTCTGAGATAAATTTCAACTTTTTGGCCATAAAATTCTGCACACCTTACGAAGATGTTCACCGCACGCCACTGCTGGGCTGATTCTCTATCGAATCCCAATTTCCATTTATATAGAGAGGCTAAAGAAAAAAGATGAACTGAACGAATAAAGGAAACGGTCTGATGAATGATAATTTGGTCAGTGAAATTACTGAAATTGTATAGGGGATTTTTTTTTGTATGAGTGGGATAGGATAGGATTTTTCCATCTCGACGATCCTGAATATAAATCTGAATATTAACTGTATATAGGAAAAGCTTTTCGAATTATTTTCACTATAATGGTAAGCCAAAATCTGAAATAGAAAATGACACTTTTAGGATTCAAAATAGATGATAAGTATCAAGTAAAATTCGTTCGTCCTTCTAACGAGATAATCTTAAAATACCGAAATGAATAACAATGAATAATATGGGTGGGTATATCCTAGCCAGACCATTTTATGAGTACGTACCAGCTTATAATTCCTAGAGAAATTTCATCCAGATTATATACTTGGAATATAATTGGATGTAGTAGAATATTTTGTGACATAAAAACCGTGATAAATTACATACAATTGTTACACTGATGAATATTATATAAATTGTACGTAAAATGTCTGGCATTTATTTGTACATAAATATCATCCCTTGATGCTTCAAAATCCCTAAATCAATTCTTGTTTGCTAGAGAAATTTACAACACTTCTCCAGATAAAATGAGACGGCATTCCTAAACAATAGAGGAATTGGTGAACGGAAAAAAGTGAATTCATATCCGTTTTGAATACTAAAATACTATCAGTAAAATTGATTGTTTCTAATGATGTCGAAGGGTGGTTTTTTATTCTTTTTATTTGGTAGATGGGTGAAAATAGGGAAAGTTTTCCATTCACAGTAGAAACAAAATAATCGGGAACATTTCCTTTGCAAGAAAAAAAAATCTACTTTCCTTTCCTTTCCGGGTAATCGGTAGTCTACTTTTTTTTTATATATCCAACTGATTTTTATTCAAGGATATTTTTTGTCTATGGATAAAAAATCCATTGTCTGAAGAACGGAAATTGTTACAAAAAGTAAACTATTTCTCATTTTGTCACGAGAAGTTATATTGGCAATTAGGTTAATCTCATGTGGAAACCTGTAGAAACTGTGCAAAATTGCATCGAATTTTAATAGGATAGCGACTTGCCCTAAAATTCTAAATTGAAAGTTTCTGATTTGACTTTTTATATATTTAAATTCTTGCATATAAACATTTCCGAATTTTCAATTTTCAAGGACATTTATTATACGTTTCCCATTGAAAAATGATTTCGAGTAGAAAAATTGATCGGAATCGATGGTATTTCCATAGAATCTAGTTACCTTACTGTTAAATGTTAAATTTGTAACATATAATTTATTTAAACATTTATCAATTTAACTATTCTTTAGTCTATGATATCCGAGGTTTTTTTCTCCGTCATTGCATGTCTATGATTTATTACAATGATTTGGATATTTCGCTATATTTGTGGAAAATGTATTTCCTTCAACAAAAAACCAAAAAAAAAGAAAATTATCCTTGAATGAATTTTCTATATTTTCTCTTCCTGCTTTTATGAAAAATGCATTTTTATTATATCAGCGTACCATTCCGTACCTAATGGCATTCAATTTAGATTTGGTATAGTTTTTCCTACTCTTTGTTGGGATGACCTTTAGTTTGGGAAATGTTAAAATTCACGTCAGTAAATCAATGAAATAAATTATTGGGGATTTTCCAACTGAGCTTACAATAAATCGGAAAATATATTAAATATTGATAGCTTTTTTTTCAGGAGAAATTCCAGCAAATTTTGTATCGGTTAACAAGAGATTTATTGTTAACCAATCCTAAAGTATCGATGTTAGATAATTTTAATTCGAAATTGGGAGTTTTATAATGGTTGGTGATGAAATTTTTTGTCTAAATTGTAGATCTTGTAAAGAATGTCTGTACTAAATTTCAGAGATCTAGCTAGAAAGATCATGAAGTTCTATACATAGATTTTGAAATAATCAATATTTTATTTAGTCAATTTGTCTGTTCAACTTTAGATTAATTTTATTTAAAAATTTCTTTAGGATGATTGAAAAACCTGTTTAACGATCGTTTTTGTTAATCTTTCTAGAATATCTATACGAAATTTCAGGAATTTAGCTTTAAAAATAACGAAAATGTAGAGTAATTTCTCTGACCTTGATCTAATTTGATGATTTAATTGTTCACTTCGTTCATGTGTTACAACTAGGGAATACAATACCGGACGGTAAAAATCATACCGGTATTTCGGTATTTTTTTTGTATGATACCGGTATTACCGGTATACCGGTATTTAAAAAAACATTTATTTTTGCGTCAAATATGTTTTAGCATTAATTTGACATCATTAGATTAAAAAAATTCTGAAAAAAAATTGTTGGAGCATTTCATACAAATAGAGCATTTTTATTGAATTTTTTCATCGTAATATTTAAGGGGATTTTAAGGTAGGATCCCTGGTTGAAGCATAAAAGTTCAGGAATATTTCTGTAAAATCCCAGATTATTTCTGCCAAATTCCCAAGAATATTTCTGCAAAATTCCCCGAATAATTCCGCAAAATTGCAGAATATTTCTGCAAAATTCCCCACAATATTTCTGCAAAATTCAGGAATATTTCTGCCGAATCCTAAATTATTTCTGCAAAATTCCCCAAAACATCTCTGCAAAATTCCAGATTATTTCTGCAAAATCAAGAATATTTTTGCAAAATCCTAGGATTATTTCTGCAAAATTCAGAAATAATTCTGCAAATTTTCCCAAATTATCTCTGCAAAATTCCTAATTTTTCCTGCAAATGTCCAGATTATTTCTTTAAAATTCATGAATATTTCTGCAAAATTCCAAATTATTTCTGCAAAATTCTAGAATATTTTGCAAAATCCTAGAATATTTCTGCAAAATTCAGAAATAATTCTGCGAAATTCCCCAGAATATTTCTGCAAACTTCAGGAATATTTCTGCAGA
>JANTOP010009217.1:0-15791 GCA_027564815.1 Symmerus nobilis
GTAGAATAAAGTAGCAACGGTGCATATAGGTACCGGTACCTAATACAATGTAACGAGTACTTATAGTTAAACGGATCGGAGTACTCGGATCCGAAAAGTAACTAAACTTTGCATCTCTAGAACAGACAATTAAAACTATTAAAAAATAATGTATACGTACAGTAATGGTCATAGAAAAGGACCTAGTCTGAAAATTACGAACTTTTTGTGAGCTAAGAAGCTTATTGAAATTTAAAATTGTCTGAAAAGAGGTTTAAAAAACTTCCAAAAGCTTATCCAAAGCTCTTAATTAAAATATTATTTTAGTCACTATTAAATCTATTTTATCTCCTGATAAATAAATTTCAATGAAATTGGAAATTTTCGTTAAAAAGCTCTGTGGTAAATTAAAATCGCCAAGAAAGCTTTACATTTCAGATTTAAATAAATACGCTATGAAATCGATTTCCTATTTCAATAAGTTGATGTTTTCTCAAAAGCTCTACAAAATTTCAATGTGCTTATCAGAAGCTTTTAATTAAAATGCCATTTTTTCATTCCCGAACCAATTTTTCATTAAGGGCCCGATTCACATTCTTTTATTTTATTTTACGTATGCAATTATTTAAAATTATAAAATATTTCCCGGTAATTGATTCACCTCAAATGATATTCAAGATTCTATTTGTCACTAAATTAAATGTGACGAATGACATTTCATAAAAAAATATCAACGATAACGAATATCACACGTGGTGAATATATTAATTTAAAATAAAAGAAGCTTTAAAAGAGTTAGTGAATTAAGCCCTAAATTAGTTAATTTTAAATGAAATGTCAAATTTTCGGGAAAAAGGTCTGTGGGAAATTTATAAATCTAATAAAGCTTTACATTTAAGATTTACATCAATTCATTTTGATATCGTTTTTACTTCAAATTAATTTATTAAATTTTAACGTCTTTTTCCCGCCTATTCTATACTTTTTCCTGATTTCGTATCGACTTTTCGGAATTTTAACAATTTCTCCCGACTTTTACTCGCAATTCTCTCGAATTTTGGTTATAAAAAGCCTAAAATATTAAGAATTGTCGGCAAATGGAATAAAGTAATAAACGTCTAGAAATAGTCGGTGAAAAGACAGATTAAAGTAATAAAGTGAAAAGGAAGGAATTCTAAGAAAAAACAGGAAAATCTTCGGAATTTCCAGAAAATTTGTAAAACATATTTTAGTATAAATCAAGAAAATTTTTACAAGATTCACTAAATTTAGAAAAAATACAAAATTTTTGTCAAAAACTTTACCGAATCATTGTACGCTCAAGTTTCGAACTTAATTTTTTTCTTTCCAAAATCTATTTTCTATCCAGCTAACGATCCTTTTACGAAATTTCAAATTGTTCCAAAATAAGGCTTCAAAAAGCTTGAAAGCTCTTAGAAAGTTCAACATTAAATGTAATTTTATATAATTCTATCTAATCTTTATAAAATTTACTACACGAGCAGCCAATTTCTTATATTTGACATTTTTTTTGAAGAATATTAGAATATTAGGCAATTTTTGTGATAAAGCCTGTAACATTTTGTTAGGGGCAATAAAATTCTGCACACCGTATGGAGATGTTGATCGCACGCAACTTCTCCCCTCCCCATTTCCAGGTGACGTCACGAGCTAGCCAATTTTAGTGACCCACGAGCTAGTACTAAAGAAATAATGAACAAATTTGACCCACTTCTCAAAAAGGTTCGCCATCACTGCTCTATGCGATGGCGCATTATCATCGTGCTAAATCCATGAATTGTTTTTCCATAATTCCGGCCGTTCTTGACAAACTTTCTCACGCAAAAGATTCAATACGGCGAAATAGTATTCCTTATTGGATGTCTGTCCCTGTGGAACGAATTCATGAGACCAAACCATGAATATCGAGAAGAAAAAAACAATGAGCATCACCTTGATTTATGAGCGGCTTTGGCGTGGGTTTTTCGGTTTCGGCTCGTTTTTCCCATCCATTCCGATGATTGCTGAATTGTTTGCATGTCAAACTCATACACCCATAGCTCATCACCAGTTAGGGTCCCTTCACACCAAAAGAATATCTCAATCAATCAGAATTAGTGAATTCAAATAACCGTGTATTTTACAAACCGGGTGCAATTTTAATTTTTAATACCCTGGTACCCAGGTACCCGGTTACAAAAATTTTTTTTAAAAAACAACACACATTAACCATTTGAGTGGTGACTTTTCTATATACTATTTAAATTTGCTGAACAAAAAACGATGAAAAGAGGTGGTTTTTTAAATATTTAATATTTTCATAATTTTTAACATATATTCATGAAAATTTCACACACAATTTCATTTTTAATTTATTATTTAAAATTAATAAACATTTATAAGATATTTTTGCAAATAAAGGTATAAACAATTTCGGAATTAACCATAAAATTTTATTGCACGAGCGCGATAGCGATCGCCGCACTTTTGGCCCATACAGCAAAGAGCGCTGTCACACTTCTCAGCACTCTAATTGGTTTATACATTATTTATTTCTTATATTTAAAAAATAATATTTTAAGAAAACAAGGCCATCTAACGTTTCCATTTTTAACTGGTTGCGTACTCTTAGATTTGATGCTAAATTTTCTCTTTTTTCTATCTTATTCTCGTATTAATAACTAAAGGATTTCAAATAAAAAAATTGATATTATAGAAAAAGTTCATTTGAAGTTTAATATTTTAACTATATTTGTACATGCCTATTTAGTTATTAAGAAATAAAGAAAGACAATGGAAAAAATGCAAAGGTAACTACGAAAAAATTAGAATCACTTTTCGGTATTTTAAAATAAATGACTATAATGAAAATTTTTGAGTAGTAAATGCAATTACCCGGGTAATCGAGTAATCGAAAAATCAATCAAATTTTCGAGTACCCGGGTAGTCGATACTAGAGATTGAATTCACTAATCAGAATCAATCCGAACCCAGTTGAATTTTATTCGTGATCGCCATGCCATCGTAATTTTTGTTATTTTAGTAATTTAAATAACTATTAAATAATGATAATTCTTCAATTTTTCTCCACACTGAAGCAATACATTTTCTGTTACTTTGATTTTTATCACTCGCGTCATAAATCGTACTGCTTTCTTCCATTTTCCTAATTAAAAGTTCCACGTCCATCCTATTTTGTTGTTTGTTTGTTGATTCATGATTGACTGCAGAAATCTTTTATTTTTTATAACTTCTTTATTTACCGTTATATACAAATTTGTTTGAACACCACGTGCATTTTACAGTAATAATGATATCAAGGAGACAAATGTGTTTTTTCATCCAAAGAGACTAATTATTTTTTTTCGATAAATATTGTCATACCAGCACCGCTGTTTCGATATCAAAAATCTTCAAACAGAGAAATTATTGTACCAGCCGCTGGAGAGAAGACGATTACATTTTATCTGTCAAAAACAGAACCATTCCAAACGATACCCCACCCTGTTGTACCTCCTATTTCAGGAGGAATAATGAAAATAGAAATATAGCAATAACGAAACTATATATAAATGCTACGGAAAGAAAGATACAGACAAATTGGTTGGCTTGGTTTTGGCCTTGGTTGAAGAGTACGCTAAACCATGCAGAGTGCACCCAGTGTCCAACAAGGTGTTGGTGAAGTCATTATTTTGTTAGTAATTATCCAATGAGCCAAAAATGTTCAAAATTGCACGTTATTTTTAACAGAACTATTTATTTATGTGTTAGAGGACTAGGGTATATAATTAGGAGTAGCTGATTACGAATCTTGAATTAATTGTTCAGAAAATCGATGTGTCAACCTCCAAATAGTAGAACTAATATTTTACTTGTTCGATTTTCAAAACAATTGATGTTGTTGATTTCGGTTGAATGATAGAGCAGTTGAATGAGATTTCCGCAAGCGTAATGTAGCGTATCTCCTATCGAAATACATTTCGAGCGAGGATAATAAATAATCTCGGCTGCATTTTTCACCTATTCTTCATCTACAACGATTCTAATTAGCACCTAATGAAGAAATAATATTTCATATATTAAATTAATTAATTATATGTTCATGAAAGTTTCTATAATAATTTTTGTAGCAAAAAATATGCCAAGGCATCAAAGTTCTGCAAATAGGTTTGGAAAATTTTCTGTGTTTCGAATATTTATTGATAATATTTAATATTAATTATTTCATGGCCTTTGATATGTTGAAACAAATTTTGAAAGTACTAAAATTATTCAATAGAATCCTAATAATTTGCGTATTAAAATAGATATTAATTAAATAAAATATTATTAACACACGTGGATATAGGACGACCGGCATTGAACCAGAAAACTCGTTACAACTGAGTCAGTTATAGAAGAAGACAAATTTTAATTAAGCAATGGGATTGGGATTGCAAGGAGAATGAGAAATGATTTCTATTTCATATTTTTATCACTATTTTTGGATAATATCCTAACTATGAAAAAGAATTAATTTCAAAATATGTATATTTCAAAGGGTCGTATTTTGTAAATAAAAATAGATACAATTTCCACTAAAATTTGTTCTCCATTCCATGGACTAATTCCATATTAAATTATTAATATTAATATTTGTACATAATTTGTTGAGTCTGTGCTCTACTGCAAGTCTTTACGAAGCTTGTCATATTGAAATATTGGGTTTCGAACCATTGAAATATCTAGCAATAAGAAATTGATTTATAAATTTAATATTATTTGAATATAAATATCCATTGCAGATGGTTCATCGATCGATACAGCTAAATCTTCCGCTGAATCAATAAATAGTAAGAATACAGTCACATGTTCCGAAGCTACAAGCAGCGATGGTGGAACAATCAATGAAAAAACAAATGGTAGCGGTTCTGCAGCCAACAAAGATGTTGATGTTACAATAACGTCTACATCAACAAACTTGAAAACCAATGTAAAACAAGCTGTTCAACCGAATTCCAATGTCGCACCGGACACCGATCCGGATAGTAACAAAATGGAAGTGGATGATGACGATTTGATAAACAAATTAGCGGAGATTGAAGGTACTAAGAAGGAATTGAAAGTAGCTGATGAAGTGGTCGAGCTAAATGTTTTAAATGCATTGAAAAGCGATAGCGAATTACAACGTACTAGTGATCTATTGAAAGATTTACAAGATGAAACAACTACCACAAGTAATATTTTAGGGGCTAACAGTTCAACTAAACTTCAAGAACCGGTTGTTGCTCAGAGCGGCAACGGAGTGAAAGCAAAGGTCAAAGATGATGTACAGTCAATATCTAGTTCAACCAATGCCAGCGGTCTTCAACAAAGCTCAATTGCATCGACATCTGTAGCGAAAACACAACCTGCAATCAAAAATCAGGAGAAAATTGAAAATACCACTTCCCCCATAAGTAAGGAAAGTGGAAAGGATGTTTTCGTTAGCACGAAAACTTCTGAATCCAGTAATTCCAAAATATCTACGAGCGTTTCAAAAGTTTCACCCAATAAGCATGTAACGCCACCTAAAAAGCAAAACACTGAGAATCGATCTGAACCACTCAATACGAAAGAAGGAAATACTATTGAAATGATGGAAGTGGATTCAGCAGAAATGAATAAATCGAAATCAGATTTAACTGTAAAAACACCACCAAAACTTGATACTGATAAACGAACTTTATCATCGGGTTCAACGGTTCGTTCCGACAGTACAACGGGAAATGCTACAGTTATGGACAAATCACCAAGGGCAGCAAACGTGTCTAGTTCGATAACACCACCGAAAACTGCTATTTCGAAAGCTCAAAATATGGATGATAGCATTGATTCCTCAACCAAACCACGCGGAAATGTTGAAAATAAATTGTTAGCAGCAATAAAGAAACAAGGTGATGGACGGATTACACCAAATGTTACATCTCCCGCATCTGGCCCCTCAAATGTTTTACATAGTACGCCGATTGAAAAACAATTTGAGATTTCATCTGAAAATGTCAGTAAAATATCTGAATTGACAACAAATACCCCACACCATTCGATGACTGAGAAGTCATCGGGATATGGTGAAGAGCCATCAACATCGGAGAATGCTTGTTCTGACGATCAAACAAGCGATGCAATAAAAACAGGTAAATATGTTAATTGTTATCAATTCACTTTTAAATAAAGAAAAATTTTGCATTGTTTTATTTTCCCGTCGAAGAAAATTCTCTAGAAAATTTTCAGTTCAATATAATTATAATTAAATCTTTGCAGTCTTTTGACCGAAATTCAATTTTATATAATTTGGTTTTATGTCTTGGAGAATTGATCAAATAATTTAAACAAATCCCAATGTTTATTTGCTAAATTTTTAAAGATATAAAATCTAGTAATGTGCCTCGATCCAAATTCGTAATATACTTTATAGTTTATATATTTGTAGATCAATATATCAAGACCAATTTCTTTCAAATTAACTGTAACCAATGAAAAATGTTCATCATTAATGGTAATGGCCAAATCATTTTGGTCTAATGATGATGAACCTTTGTTAGTGGGGTATTGCCATTCTTCCTACCATTGAAAAATTTATTGAAAAACTGGTCTGTGATATATTAACATTTAATTTAAAATCGTAAGTATCTCAATGTCAATATGGTTTTGTGAAAGGTCATTCTACTACTACTAATATACTTGAATTTTCTAATATTCTTTTTGATTCACTAAAAAATGGTCTTCAATTTGACGTACTTTATACTGATTTCGCAAAAGCATTTGATCGCCTCAATCATACTATTTTAATTGCTAAACTAGCTGCTATTGGTTTGGTATAGATGGACCATTACTAAGTTGGTTAAAGTCATATCTAACTGGACGAACTCGGTATGTTAAAATTGATCATTGCAGCTCTTCCTACATTAATGTGTCATCGGGTGTTCCGCAAGATAGCCACCTAGACCCATTATTATTCTCGCTATTTATAAACGATCTACCTACAGTGTTATCAGAATCAAGTTTAATCTTCTTATATGCGGACGACGCTAAAATAGGAAGAGTCATTAATAATCATGCCGATCAAATCCAACTACAAATTGATCTTGATAAATTGTCCTCCTGATGTCAATCAAATAGTATAAGTTTTAACGTTAATAAATGTAACGTTTTGTCATTTTATAGCTTGCTTGCTATAACTATTAGTTATAGTAGTACTGCTTAGTTATAGTAGTACTGTAGTAGTAGTGCTTGTCCATAACTACCAATTGGATGGGGTTGTCCTTACTAAAGTGGATCGTATTCATGACCTGGGACTTATATTTGATAAGAAAATGTCATTTAATTTTCACATAGATTATATTGTATCCAAATCGTATGTCTTGTTAGGTTTCGTTGAGAGATCTGCAGTGAAATTCTATAAGGCGAACTCCAACGAATTCAACTGTCGGACGACAAAACCCGTACTCTAGTAGCATACGTTTTTGTCGTTCGACAGTCAAATTCGTTGGCGTTCGCCTTATAGAATTTCATTGCTGGACAACTTTTTGACCCATATACACTTAAGGTAATATATTGTGCTTATGTGAAATCCATTCTAGAGTATGCTTGGTATTATGGTCTCCGCACGTAAACTGGGTTGGTCTAATCAATTTCAGCTACCTCCTTATCTAAGCAGATGTTTGCTACTTAACCTCCAGTTTTTGTACTATAAGCGGCAAATATCAATGGCATTATAGGGGTTTTACATTTTGACTGTCAGGATTAATTCTCCTGCCCTTCTTCAGTGCCTGAATAGAACTGTTCCTCAATAGAACCTTCAGTCGAGTCTCATTTCAACTTTAGTTTATCAAGAGATGAGTTTAAGCGCTTCTTATTGAATCGTTTTTAATTATTCATTAGATTAAGGTAAATCGATTTGTCAATTATGTTTACTGTCACATGATCTTAATAATTTAATATTTTTTCATTAATTTACATTATGTATATAATAATCTATAATCATCTTAATCCGTTAAACTTGTAAGTTGGTTAGTACAAAAGTCAATCTCCATCCAAGAATCTCTAAACCGAATATTAACTCCTGTATCATCTTCAAGGTGTTTACCATCAACATCGTTTCTGTCATCTTTAATGCTTAGATATATTAGCACTGTGGCAAATCACGACGTAATCTCGACTTTGTTCTAACTAAAATTTGGTTAAACGGTATAGTCTCTGACTGCGAATACTTTGGCAACGATTTGTTTATCTCAGAATTAAATAGCATGTTCTCCTTAGGTGTTGGTGTTTTAATTGCAGTATCATCAAAAATTAAGTCAAAACTTGTTGCTTTGGAAAAGGCAGGCATACCCGTAATTCAAATGACTACTTACGATATTCTGAATTACGGAAATTATTTTCGGATACTTAGAATATCTTCTTTAAAGATCACATTGCATATATTCATGATCGCATTAATGTTCAGTTTGGATTTAAACGATTCTGACGATGTTGACGTCTGTGAATTATTTCTCAAAATTGTGTTTGCAGGTTTAACTGCGATTGACATAAATAAAGGCAACAATTCTAGGGATATCCATTCAATTGTCTTACAGAAGTGTGCATCTTTTAGTAATATCTTTTACAAGATAGAAAGTACCTTATATGAATTCGGTCTACAAAAATATGTGGAAAATTACTGGAGCATTTGATCTTACCCACTATTGGCAAATTTTTAAGAACCGAATCTGTGATATCATAACTTTTGACGTAAAATTTATAAAAAGTATTCCGCCCTACATATTTGTGTACATCCTAAAATTAGGACGCATGGACATTAATTTTTATAGAAAGCTTATTTATAAATAAGTTAAATCATATTTCTATTTTTTTTAGCAACCGAATCTGACGTGAAGTCTGATTCATCAGATCCTCTAACCAGTTATTCGAAAACAATTCAATCCAAATTTAATGGCTTTCTGGAGTCTTCTGCAAAGAACGATCAACCGGGTACTTCTAAACAGGGTTCATCATCAAAACCCAAGAAACTGTACGAATCCGATCAAATTGCATCAACAAGTAAAGCAAGTTATGGTGACAACTATGCTGATTCATCTACGGAAATTGAAAAAGATGGAGCGTTCACAGCTAGTTTTTGGTATGATGACAGAGTATTTAAATATATGGCAGTTGAACGTATGGTTACATCAAAAAAATCTGACGAACTAAGAACGTTGGCCGTTGCAGCCACAAGTACTACGTCGGCAACTGATGTTACAACTAGTACATCAGAAAAAGGTTCCAATTATAGTGGTAGTGTAGCTAGTGTTGGCCCGTTCAATTTACCTGGCGCAAGCAGTACTATGGGGGCTACAGCAACTGGATCATCATTATCAAATGCATCAACCCTGTCTTCAACAAATAGCCAGCAGTACAAAGTGTCTGATGCCACTCATATTCGATTTAAGGGCACAGTTCAGCTATGCGATTACATGATTGACCATTTCCAGAGTATGAAACAGAAATATATAATAAGCATTGGACAAACAGCAACGATGAAAGATGAGAAGAAAGATATTAAGCTAACTCAAACTTCAAATCGAGGTCGCAAGAAAACTAAACTATCGGTGGACTCAGCCACTTCTCAGGACGATGTGTCCATTGCTACGACTGTGTCAGGCACAGATAGTAGTACACCAAAAAAACGTGGCGCTCCATTTAAACGTATTCACCTGCAATCTGAATCGGATGGTGAACCAAAATCAAAGCAAATCAAATCAAATAAGAAATCTTTAACTCCGCCTCCCGCACAAGCGGATGTGGCCGCAATAATTGCTGCATCAACTGGCGATAGTCCCCATATAGGCTCATGTTGCTTAGCCAAATGGGTTGACCGTAAATTCTATGCCGGCCGTATAACTGATGCAAAACCCGGAAATAAATATGTTGTTCTTTTTAATGATGGAGCCACGAAAATGTTGCCACAGGATCATATTGTGTTCGGTAAGGGAGAAATATTGCCATTATTGAATGAACATGTTCATGTATTAGTTGACGAGGACACTTATGAACCTGGTAAAGTTATTGAACAGAAACAATTGGACGAACAAACATTTACTTATACGGTGGAAGCTGAATCGAAAACGGTTACAGTTCCGATTTCTGAAATATACTTAGAAATCGATCAAGCAAAATATATCAAGAGAACCAGGGAATCGGCGGAAACAAATGATTCGATGCCAACTAAAGAATCAATTGTTACTGTAGCAAGTGGAACAACCGATGGAGTGTCATTGGCAAAACGAGCTGGCCGTCCGCCAGCTAAATTAGAAGACACATCATATCGATCAACAAGTGGAACACCAACAAATGGACGTGGCGGTGGAAGTGCACGGAAATCAAATGCTGCACAAATTACGTCGCCCGAACCTGGAACATCCGATGGTACAGCACGGAAGGGCTTACGAAATAAAAGGTATTCATAAAGAATAGTAAGCATTAAGTTTTCTTTTATAATGAAATGATACAACAGTTAAAAAAAAAGAAGAAAGACATTATAATTATAATAATAATTATAAAAAAGTGTTAATTTTGATATGATGAATCGTATCTATTTATAACATATATAATAGTTCTTTAAGTATCCATACCTTTTTGTCTAACTCTTTGCTATTAATCCTTTTTTATTTGGCATTTTTATTGTTTTAAACGTCCTAGAAATGTATCAAATATAAATTTTCATTTTACTGGTTGAATATTTAAACATTTAAACCTATCAAGTCATTCAATTCTATTTTTCAATCAATTTTTTAATGAAGGACGATTTATATGTGTGGTCACCTTTTTTTTTTATTTTTGTTCAAATTGAAGAAAGCTCTTGTTTTGTATGGATGTAATTTTGGATTGCTACCTTTTACAAATTAATAAGTAAACCAATGGTAGTCTAATCCAGGCATCTATAGTCTTTTTTTTTTATTAGAAATTAACCTGAGTTATAAAATTTCAATTTATTAAATAAAAGTCAACTTTATTCAATTAAGTGATTAGAAATGTATCCATATTATTATCATAAATAGTACAATTACCAATACAAGGATTCTATTAGATATTTCGATTTCTTTTCAAGTCTATGTTGGTTCTTCTTAATCCGTAGTTGTTATCCGCCGTAAAGGTAGGTTTGTAGTACATATGTTTTCACTCCTGTTTCCTCGGTAAAATAAACGTCAAATGACACGAACACGTAGAACGCCTTTTCTCTACCACATAATTACAGAAATTGCAGACAGCATCATGTTATCATAAGGCAAACACCTCTATGAGAGGCAAATGTGGACAAATACATCCTGTTGTCAATTAGCTAAATGAACACGGACAACAACTTAACAAACAACAACTATTAAGAACTTCCATTAGATAAAGCCCATGTATCGTTGTTAACCACTACAAACATTGAAAGTACAATACAATTATTAGATGTGAAACCTTCGGGATGCTATATATGTATAGTGTATACCTGTACTGAAAAATACAAGGAATTAGTAAATTATGCGATTTTAAGCAGCAATATGATTATTAGTTTGTAGGAGTTTACTGTCTTCATATTAAACATTGAGATATTTTTCCACATATCTTTTATATAATTTGATCTTATTATATACATGCAGTAACATCCATCCAATGTTATGAATTGCGGCAAATGAATTTAAACCGATAAGTACCAAGATTTGAGGTAAAATAAGACATACGTATAGCATTTTTGTTTTACTTTAAATTTTATATTCTTAAAGCAAAATGAAATTATGACGAATTGAGGCCAATTGATTATAACACTACGTACATTTGTTAATCGTCATTAAAGTAAAATTTGTACATCCAGTTAAGTTTTATGTGTCTCATTTTACCCATTTTCGGATAACATTCATCAGATTTTTCTTTTTAATGTTAAGGCCAGAGGACCATTTTTTTGGCATTTTTTTTATGAGTTTTCATGAATTTTTCGTGTCGAAACAGTAAGACCTAATGGAAAGTTCTTTTGCGTATCATTTTCATTGATAGTTTCTGTGTTTTTAAAAATTTTTATAAGACATTTCGTTGCGTCGTACACGCTTAGCGTACTAGACCGCAGGAGGCTATATTTAACTGTTGGTCACGATCCAGTCCGTTTGACTGATCTGAAAAAAATAAACAAGATATATTTGGGTATGTCAGATGAAACTAGATCAGAAATGATCCCAAATATTTCATTTTCTTTTCGGAAAATATTTGCTACGTATGTATGTATGTATGTACGTAGCTTTGTATGTATGTACGTATGTATGTAGCTTTAGTTAACCTGTACCCGAATTTTGTGCACATACTTTGCAACATTTTCAATTTTCATTTACTATTTTCTGAATTAGTTGTAAAACTGACATTTAGAGAGGTAGCCAGCATTTCTCTCATTCTCATTTGTTAAATTTTTCCGATAAATAATGTCTATCTCTATATTAAACCCCACTCATTATTATATCAACGAAATATTATATTTGTTAACAGCTCTAAACCAGTTGAAAACAAGTGAGGTGAATAAAATTTGGTTGAGTAAATATGTACATTGAATATAACGACAAATTACGTTGAAGAGATGTGCACAAAATCCGGGCACTGTTATCGGTTTCTAACAGAACTTTACCTTGCTTAAATATACGGGCTCATTTGTAAATTAAGATTTTACTAACTCACCTTAAGTAGGTTACATTACTGCTCTTTGATTAGCTTAGTCCTGGAACAAGTGAGATACTGAGGAAACCTGTATAAAATTTGATTTTAAAATAATTAAAATAAGAGAAATAATTTATCTCCACCCTTTACCTATTCCTAATGGTTAGTTAGTTGTAAGAGAAACTGAGAGGTTCTTAATATTCCGTGTAGAGTTGATGTCCAAAAATGTCAACATAAATTGTTTGTTTCGTTTTATACACAGGAACAAGTACGAGTTATTTCATTTAAATCATTTTTCTCCCAAGGTATAATGAAACAATGATAATAATGATTTTTGATGAATTTGATCTACTCTAACAGTTTTTAAAACAAATATTGCTAGAAAAAATAGATGTCATGTATATGTTCAAATATCAGACTCGACTATTTTTGGCTTATTAGAGTTTTTATAATCAAAGATAATTTGTAAGGATGATGTAATCTATAATTTAAATTTGAATGTTCATGATCTAATATTATTATCGTCAGCAATAGGTCAAAATATTTTTCGAAATAGTTTCGAAATCTTCACTCTGCGTTAAAATCAGTCGTGTTGTCAGATATACCAGTTATTATCACCCAAAAGGGGAAATTAGCAAATTCACAGTACTAAATACTTGTTTAATAATTTCAATCTAGTAGCCTTTCAATATAATTAGACATAATTAGATATGAGAAAGATTCGAGTACTAGGTTTATTATACTCGTTGCTTTTAGGATCCGAAAGTTACGAGTATTCATTTCTAGAAATACTCATTACTTTTACTCTTTTTTATTTTGTTGGTATCGCTTTCATATTTTCCCACTCAACCACTTTTTTTATTTTGTATTGGGTTGGGTTGGAGTTGGATCAAATTTGATATTGATAGTGGTCTCGAAGTGAAGAATATAAACGATTCTGTATTCTACACGAATAAAACAATATTATGCACATGGACGAATAACGTTGCATCGCGCATACAAGGCAAACATTTGTTTATTTTTTCTATATATTTGAATACTCGGTACCAAATAAAATGTACTAACACGATAATTGCTAGTTCAAAAGATTCGAATATTCGAGTACTCTGTAGCGATATAATATACCGAGTGTATATTGACATGTGGAATAGAGTAGCAACAGTGCATATAAGTATAGGTACCGGTAACTAATACTAATGTTACTAATGTATGTTACTAATATATGTATATAACGATTACTTATAGTTGAACAGATTCGAGTACTCGGATCAGAAAAGTAACGAAACGTTGCAACTCTAAATCTAATACGGTTTAATAATGCTATTATCATAGCTCTACAGTATTATATGGCACAATGTAAATAAGAAAATGGGAATACCGAGTGTTCCAAGGACTTAAATCCACAATATTTGGTAGTTTGTAACAACCAAACACCCGTCTCCCATGGATTGAGGCTACAATTTTCTTTTAGTTGTGTTCTCTATTCTTTTTTAATTCATATAAATTTACGATTAAATAAATGAAAACTTAATATATATCCGCCTAATGGCGGTCCACCAGCGTTGTTTGGTGCGTAGAACCCCTTTCATGAAGTCATCATCCCACGCCCTTCCCCGGTTGTGGGGTAGTATTCCAGCAACCTGGTTGACGGCGAAGGTTTTACTGAGCCTTTCACCCCCTAGCTCTGTTGATGGGGTTTTAATGTCTTTTTTTTACCCAAAAACATAACTTAACGATGGTATTTAAGCACCCACGTTCGAATTTTTCACACTCGCTTTGATAGGTTTTCTTAATCGTGCCCCCAGAAAATCGGTATTCGTTCTTGTTTACTTTTTTCCCGCACTTTTCCGATTTTATTTTCTTCTATTACTGACACCTACTGTCATCTCTACTTATTCGTTTTTTTCCACGCCGTTGCTCTAAACGGTGACTGTGCGTTCCAATGTATAGGAGCTGTTTCGCTGGTGGTCCCCTATCCGATGAACCGCCTCTCTAACTGTTATTAAATTATTTTGTTTGGGCCGTAGCCTAACAATTCAAAACCTAACACTATATTTACAAATACTTTTCAAACCTTTTACTACTCAGCTATTCTCAGGAGAAATGGCCCAGGCGTTACAAGGTTGCTCAAAACAATTCAGTAAAATCTACCAAATTCAAGAATCAATTTTGCGGTTTTTCAATTAGACAGAAAGAACCTTAATAAATTATGTATTTTGTGTATTGAAATAGTCGATAGGATCAAAGGCCTCATACAAATGTCCATATTATTTCTACAGAAATATATGATTTTTTTCGTATATTCAACAACTTAATATACAAAATGACCGTATGAACATTGAAATAAGTTCGGTAAGTTATGGCTGACATGCATGGACATTTCGTTTTACATAAGAGCCGTTATATGAGTCAAGTTTAAAGAAAACATTAAGTTGGGATTATATTATGCTTAAAACAATAGTTAACATTCATAATTTGTTATTACCCATCCGCTTAAGTTTAAATAACAGTTTAATAGATATTTTTCAAAATAAGAGCATATAAATGTTTAATTATCTTAAACTATAAAAACATGACTTACTCCACTTTCAAAATAAACTGCCCATATGTTGGTTCCCCCATGCAAAAATCAAGATTATATGGTCGGATAACCTTAAAGGCCAACGAATTTCTTCCAATCCAACGAATGAAACGTTTTTCATCCTGCTGTGAATACATCCTGCAGTTTTTCATCCATTCCATCATCATTGTATTTAAAACATCCTTGGTATTTGTAAACGTGGAACCTTTTCCAAGAGTTCCGGATTTTATATTCCGAATATGAATATTTTCTTTTTGAAACACTAACTATGAAATAATTTATTCAATTATAAAAGACACTTAAATGAGAGTAAGGTGAATAAAACTGTAGTTCCATAAATATGTTAATGTGTAGTCTAGTCTGGACAGACGGTTGATTAGTGAAAGATTTAGTTAAAACGTAAAAATTTAATCATCACTTTCTCATTGTTCTTCAATAAGAACTGGTCCTCGCCCAAACATTTGTTTTAAATTTATATATAGGGTGGGGGAAAAAGTATTGAGCCTTTCTTTGTCGAAATTCAAACGAAAAATTTTTTTATTTCAAATGA
>JANTOP010009228.1:0-32557 GCA_027564815.1 Symmerus nobilis
CTACTGGGCCGATTTCTCTGAAATTTTGTACACATGTTCTTACCTCCAAAGTAAACCTTTTAAGCAGAGGAAATTTCGATAAGTTGAGCAGTGGATTTTTTAAAAATGTAAGAAACTCGTAAAAATTTTCATTTTCTTTTTCGTGTCATTATTCAGAATCCAATTAATATTTTTTCATTTCCTCTGCTTAAAAGGTTTACTTTGGAGGTAAGAACATGTGTACAAAATTTCAGAGAAATCGGCCCAGTAGTTATCTTGAAAAAGGTACATGAAAATCAGGTTTTTTATATGGAGAATGACTGAGGAAGTGACCCCCTTAATAGTATTATGACTATTAGTTTTCGTGCATTCGCTGTAAACAAATAAATAATAATTCTTTACTAGAACCTGAATGTCTAATTTATTGTCCATCTTTCTAGACTTATCTAAAACACGCCTTTTCAGAATTTGAGATCGCTAAATATACTTTTACGAAATGGCGCAAAAAAGAACGATGGTTAGTCGATGCTTTTGCCATTAATTGGCGATAGAAATTTAGATATAAAAATATCGAAGAAATAAAACTCACGAACAAATCGAATTTAATTTCGTCGAAAATTCCTAAATAAAAGCATCAAAGTATGTAAACGGTTAAAATTCTGAAACTTTTCAGAATATCCGTAACAAATTTTAGACCTCTCGCTGTTGAAATAATATAGTTTTATAGATTTACTTATAATACTGTAAAATTGCATACGAAATTTATTGGAGATTAATTTGAAAATTAAAAACAAATTGGAATTAATTAATAACAATTCATTAAAAATCCGGAATATTTCACTGAAATCTGGAAATTTTTTAAAATTTCGTAAAGATCCGGAAAATGTTTTTCTTTTTTGACAATTTTGTATTTCTTCAAAATTGCCCGGAATTAATTAAATCTCATTTATACGCCAAAGAATCTCTAGAAATTATTTGATTTTTTCAATATCGATTTTTTAGTATCGATTTAAAAATATAACTTGTTGGATAACCACTAAATGTTTATATGTCGTTAATTCAAGAAACTCATCCTCTTAATAAATGAAAAACTAAAATTTTGATATTTCAAGTTTACCGAGAAATTATGAATTTCTTATTAAAAATTTGCAATTCATTAATTACGTCCCACTCTAAACTCCACGAAAATTTGGGGATTGATTTTTTTTTAAATTTGGAAAAAAGAATTTGTTCAATATTATTTGAGAACAATTCTGCGCAATTATATTTCTTCTATCCCGAAGAAAAATGTTGGAAAATTCAATATTTTATTCAGAATGATCCTGAAAAAATTCCAGAAAAACGATGATTTTTATATAAAATCTTATTCATTCTCAAATATAGATTTTTGATGTCGTTTGCAAATAACTTATTAGATAACCGTTTCAGGTTTATATGTCATTAGCTCTTCAAGTGGATTATCCCCTAAGTGATCCTAACCAAAATTTTGAATTTTCAAATTGTCCGAAAAAATATGATTTTTTTTTCAAAATTCGCGATTTACTCATTACATCCCACTTTAATCTCCACCAAAATTCGAGGGATGATTTTTCTGTAATTTTAAGAAATTAATTTGTTCATTATTTATTTGAGAACAATTCTGCATTATTACATTTCTCCTATCCCGAAGAAAATTTTTGAAAAATTCAATATTTTATCAGAACGTTCCCGAAAAAACGATGATTTTTATAAAAATTCTAAATTCCACTAAGTCGATTTATCTTTCCGTATCCTTTTTATGTAACATATTTGTTAGAAATCTATTATTACTCAACTTTCAAAATATCACAATATTCGTGAAAAAGTTAAATGAAAATTCCAATTAAGCCATTAAAAATAGGTTCAAGAATTTTTTTTCAGTTTATAAAATTTTTCAATTTAGAATTTATTTATATTTACGATTTTGGAAATTTGCACTTATAACGATTTCTAAATCTCTTAATTCCATCCGATATAATTTCTATGATTTCATTTTGAACTAGATCTCCCAAATATTGAGCTATAATTCTCTAGCTAGATGTTTCAATACGGCGCAAATGTTCTGCCATTACTGTATCAAATTTAGCAAAAGTTTCTGCCAATTTAGAAAATTTCCATTATCTTTCTCGCCGTTCAAGCCGTTTTCACTAACCTCACTAACTAACCAGTTATTTAGTATTAATATTTATGCTCACACATATGCCCCTTTAGAGAGGCGCCCGTGTGAGGTGAACAACCTCGATCCTATGGAAGCAGCGGACCTGACTCTAGTAATAGCACTGAATAATATTCTCTTGAATAAAGCAGACGCATATGATAGAGGCTTTACCATTTTTTTACGGGGTCATAATATTCTGCACACCTTATGGAGATGTTGACCGTACGCCACTGATGCAATACGAGGTATTATGCCATATAATCGATTAACCAATGTTACACTTAAGTATCCTTCAATTAAGGATATACCAATGGGTTGATTATAATTAATTTTTTTTAATTCAATAACCTTAAGTTTTATTTTATTATAATATTTCTTTCCTCTCTATCCGAAATCCCTGAAATTTAGATATTGCTTAAAGATCAGACTAATATGACATTGAACAGAAATTGCTGTATAGTAAATACATATTTGGTAGTCAGAAATAATTTAGAATTACAAAATTGAATTTCGATGAACAACATTTTATTGTCTGGTTTTGAAAATCCAAGGTGAATTGAATTTATACCTGTTCGAATTTATACCAAGACAATAAAGAGTCGAACCCGAATTATTTTGTTTGTGGCCATGCAACAAATTAAATGTTAAAAAATTATTCAATTAAATGATATTACCTTATGGGCTCTGATGGAAGCGCCCTCAGAACAAGCTAATGTTACGTCCACCAGACTCTCGTCCTGTAGCAATTGGCTAAACACCCCTAACAGGTTGGATTGATGATTGTTCCACCTTAAGCAGTAATGCTCACTGCCCATGTCGGTGACAGCTTACGCTGCTAGAAAATGATTTGAGAAAAAAAAGGAAAAAATAGAAAATAAAAATATTACTAACATAATATTGATCAAAGGTTCAGCAGATAATTTATTATACAAAACAATTCCTCACACTCTCTTCCACCAAAAGAGTTCAATATACAATAAATCAACCGTTCGTGATTATAATTTTCTTAATTAACGCAAATGATGTTGGATATTATGGCAGATAACTGAACCGAAATGTGTAATATATTGATGGATATTCAATATTCCTTTCAAACTCATTATCACGTCCTAGTAAAGATATATAGCATCCATACATATATCCTACATATATACCATCTCATCTTTATTAAGTATTAAAAGTGGTATAGGAAAAACCTTTTGATGGCAGAAAATTGAGAATATTGTGAAAGGTATATGGGGAACAGTGATACTGATAACTTATAACATTTAATATTCAAGATATTTTATGATGATGTGGAAAATGCGTTTCAGGTAGCACTATCAATAAATTTTCCATTTGCATCGCGTTACATAGTAATCATTAATATAAATTGTGCAACATATTTCCCTATAGATATACCGGGAAAGGTCATATATCTAACCGCACCTTAATATAATTTATAAATTATCGTATATACGATAGATTGATGGAACACACCACAGAAAGTGATTTTCATCGCGTGTGTTTCATAGGTCAAAGTTTAGAATCAAGGGAAGGAACATCAGATGATATCATTTAGAGAGATAATAATTCCATATCATTGAATATTTGTCAAATTTCTTTATTCGATTTATGTCGTTTTCATTCTTTTGATGTTGGTCTGGGTATTCAGACTAGAAGATGGGGGAACACTTCTAATTTGGAATACAAATAAATGACTCTTATAGATGTATTCCAAATTAGATCATAATTTTTAATTGCTTGTTAGAGAATATATCAATTTCGGGAATTTTTTTCCATCGACGTTTTATAAAATTCTATTTAAATTTAGAAATTTCCAATTTTTTTAATATATTTCGATAAGGTATAATTATAATTTGATTCTTAAAGATATTGATGAAATAATAATAATAATAAATAATTTATGTATAGAACAGAATATTCATCCCGTTACAAGAGAAAAATTCTTCGAACAATTTGATTTAAAATGTTGTCCAAAAATTGCATTCAAATCATAAATTCTCGAACATAAATAAACCCGTTTTTAATGATCATTACCGGTTGTACGATGGAATATCATTAATCTCTATAAAAGCCATCTAATCAATGAAATATCTCGATATAGCTTTACTTTTATCTTCCTCATCCGCCCTCAAATGGTCTGGCAAATTTAAAATTAAATATATAAAATCGATAAAACAATAAATTTTAGATTTATCCAGTCTATTTGGATATCAAATTACTATTTGCCATCAGAACCACTTGCCTAGACATTACGCTATACAAAATGCGTATACGTTATATGGTTATATGCATCGAATTGACTCCATTCAGTAAAATATTCAATCTTATAGCACGATTTTATTTATTTCAACACTATATGAGATGGTTTATATATGTTGAATAATATAACTCCTTCCTGATTATACAATAACAAAATCTTGATGATCATAAAATATAATTAATTTTACGTGACAATTAAAAAGCCAAGTTGTTGGAACTATGAGCCCAATAGATCGGTGGCTTAGGATGCTTAGTAGATCTGTTATAAATTTACTGCAGAAAAAAATAACAGAATGTTTATTATTTTTGTGGTCACGTTTTGTTACGAATTATGTTATGAAAACAAAAAAAAAACTACAAGTATATGTGTGAGAAAACTATTTACATAATCGTATTACCTACAGCAGGGATTCTCAAACTTCTTTAGCCACAGAGCCCTTTCTATTAATATAAACGCTTGCTGAGCCCCTATCTAAAAGATCAATTGTTTGTTTGTTGTCTTCTTACAAATGCTGGTTGGGGGATGTTTGAATTACGTCGAGATGTTGACTGATGTCGTATAACATTAACATATCATATTTTAAAATTATGTCTAAAACATAAGAGTTTCTTTGAACTTTCAAGTTTTTTATAAGCTTTTAAGGAGGAAATTTTAAAAATCGTTTCTAATTTTATTAAACCGATGAAAAGTAGATTCCAAATACATATTATGATATTTTATTTAAAAGCTTTTGACAAGTTTGGAGGAGATGAACAGAGTTTTCTTTACAAAAATTGAAATTTCAATGTAACAAAATTATTTAAATGAAAAATAAGATCCAATGATGATTAAAGATTTTCAAAAGCTTTTGGAAGAAAACCTCAGGTTTGATTTAAATATCAGTAAGCCAATAAAATGTAAATTCCAAATAAATGAATTGAAGCTAATTAAAAGCTCTAAGTTAATTTTTATAGATGCTTCTCGGTGAAAATGTCACCCGAAAGTTAAAGCTTTTTCGGAGCTATTCCGTTATTGGAACGCTTTTAAGGGAAAATTTCAAATTTGGTTAAACTTTCAACCATCGAATGAAAAGTAAATTCCATGCAAACAAAATAAAAGTAGTATTGAAAGCTTTCATTAAAATTTGACGATTCTAAATAAGATTTCTTGAGAAAATATGAAATTTCGTTATAGTAACAGTATTGTTTGGCAATAAGATAGGTTTCAAAACGTATAAAATGAGACTTCAAACTTACAGCTTTTTTGGAGCTTTTTCGATTTTGAAAAGCTTTTGGTGGAAAATTCTAAATTTCATTAAAATTTAATTAATCGTGTGACAAGTTGATTCCCAATAAACAAAATATAATTTGTATCAAAAGCTCTCAGTGAACTTTTGCGATTTTAATTGAGCTTTTTTGAGAAAATTTTAAATTTCATTTTAGGAAAATTATTTCACTGAAAAATAGATGTCAAACGTATAAAATTATATCCGAAAATTAAAGCTTTCTTCGAGCTTTCAAATTCATCAAAAGCTTTTAAGGGAAAATTTCGGATTTCATTTCGATTTAATTAATTGTATAAAAAATGGAAATCGAAATTAATAAAGTTAAGTTTTAATTGAAAGCTTTCATCGAGCTTTGTGGCCATCAATAAAGCTTTTTTCCGGAAATTTCAAATTTCGTTACGAAAATTATTTGGATAGGAAAATTATCTGAAACTAAAAGCTTTCTTTAAGCTTTTCTAATTAACTTGAAATTTAATTAATCAAATAAAAAGATTGGATTTTCCTTGTAATTTTTCTTACATTACGGACTGAATTTTCCACGGATTTTCTTCCGGACTTGGAAAATCTAATGACGCAGTATTGTTTTCTAATCATCGGATAAAAAAATTTAATTATCAAAATTAAAAAACAATCAACGCCCGAATTTTTGGTGGGGGTTAAAGTGGGACGTCGTTATTTAAGCGACCACTTTGCCGGAAATAGGTTATAATTCTCCGGGAAATTTAAAATTTCAAAATTTCACTCATTTAAAAGGTGGTTTTAAGGTAATGAGATAAAAACCTTAACGAAGTCCTATCTGAAAAATAACTTTAAATTATATCATTTATTTTCGGGACCATTTTGTTGAAAAATAGAATTTTCCAAAAATTTTCTTCAAAACTTGAAAAATCTAATGGATTTGTTGCCAAATAAATAAGAAACGTATTATGTTTCAGAAATGTTCGTCCAAAATCAAACCCTGAATTTTGGTGAATATTTGAGACCGAGCATCGAACATTTTGGCACAATAACCGAATTAGTATCGCGGAGCCTCTGAAAGAATGTTTGACCTACAGCACTGTTTCTGAAACTGCCCCAGGGTTTCTCGGGATCTTTTCGGGGGCTCCGTGGGACTGATTTAATTGAATAAATAGCGAGAGCTTTTAATTAGCTTCATTTTATTTATTTGGAATCTACTTTTCATCGGATAATTACTAAAATTGAAATCAAAACTGATAATTTCCTCCAAAAGCTTTTGAAAATCCATAAAGCTCAAAGTAAACTTTAAGTTTCGGATGTAGCTTTGTACACATTGAAAATTTTTTTCTATTCAAATAATTGTGCTACATTGAAATTTCAATTTTTTAAAGAAAACTCTGTTAAATTCCTCAAAGCTTGCCGAAAGCTTTTAATTAAAATATCATATTATGTACATGGAATCTACTTCATCGGATTAATGGAATTTTAAAAATTTCCTCGAAAAGCTTTAAAGCAGTGATTACCAACGAAGCTTTTTTGAGTGTGAAACATATAGCAATATGGGTAAAATGGGTACAGGCGTGGTAAACAGGGCTTTAAAGTTTTAAAAGAAACTTTAAAGCTTTACGTTTTACATATAATTTTATATGCATTGAAACCGATTTTCCGAGTTTTTTTAACTAACAGAAAGGGTTCTGCGACTACAAAAGTTTGAGAATCGCTGACCTACCAGGATGAAATAACGAATTCCCCGTATGTGGGATCTGGGATCGTATAGATCGTACCAGGAAAATTTCATTTTAATGAAATTAAACGACAAAACATTATAAATAGATTGTTAATGTTAGATTTGCAAATATTTAACTAATTAGTGAGCGGGAATTTATTGCCTAATTAAAATAATTGATATCTACTGTAGAACATCCTAATAATTTTAGTCGAAACATGATGAAAATCTATTTGAGATTAATTTAAATCTCATCTGCCACATCATTTGGTTATTCGAGAACTAGGCAATTTAATTACTTTCTAAAATTACATATTAACATAATAATAACTATTTAATTACTGATTATCCGTTGAAACTACGTGGGATATTCAATTTCGATTGGATATCATTGGTTTTCAATTAACAGGACCCGCGGTAATAAATAAAGGGGGAATATTAATAAATCAACGGTTTGGCTATGTGATTTCTCTGGTGGAATGGATTATATCGATTATATCGGGCGGTAATTAGAGAATAACAAAACAAAGTCATAAATAGATTTAACTCAACAGCATACAAAGTTGTGACAAATATGATCAATTTAAATATCCTAAAAAATGCCAATTATATAAATAATTTATCATCAGATTAATTTTAATATTACTAATCCATAAATGTCTTCCCTAAAATTTATGATAAATTATTTAAGTTATTATTCATAATTCTCCAATGAATGGTTTATTGTTCTGTTCAATACTCATACATATTCCTAGAAAGATAATTTCTCATCAGTAGATACAATCAAGATAATAAAAAGAGGTGAGAACAAAAATGAGCATCTTTTATGAATATTAATTAATTAATTTTACAAGTAAATTGCATGTATTTTTAATTAACAATATCCCTGAGATAAATATCAATTGTATATTTATACATTTTTTAATCAATATTTTATTCTTATATTTTTTTTATTTTTTATATTTTTCATTTTCATTCCAATTTCAATTATATCAATTATACATGGGATGGAATATATACCAGAATCATCGATAGGAATTGATTTGAATTTACCATCAAAATCAAAATTTATTTATATTAAATATTAAATTTATCGTGAATCTAGTGTATTCATCAATTATGGATATTATACAATATCGCGAGAAACAATAGTTAATATAGATGGAAAAAATAAAAGAGAAATAGGAATTATTCAATTTATTTTATACGGTATAAAAACCATATCCCATGCGGTACAGTGGTAAAGGATCTGAAGGGTTTGATGGTAATTCAAATATAAATAAAACCATCTGTAGTTATATATTTATTTAATCATAAAAAATTTAATTGTTTAAAGAATACACAAATAAATTAATAATTAGAATGAATAAATAACAGCTAATAAATTGTTGTTATTTAAGAATAGGAAAATAATCCTGCTGTCCCGATCCGATTTTCGATCACCAACCATACCCAGATGATAATCCAACTGTTTGATCTGTGGATAAAGTTTGCTCAAACTTCTCATAAATGGTCATCATTCTATTTTATTTATACTTACCATGGTTCAGCAAAACCGATCCATTATTTCCACTTAAATCGTTTAGTTTACAATAATTCACTTTAATTTCCATTCTTATTATTGCCAAGAACGCTATTTAAATCTACTATCGGAGCTGGAATACAAAAAACTGTTAAATGTTTGAAAAGCACATCCAATTTTATCAAATTAATTACAAAATAAAAGATTGGATGTATGTTCCAGCTTGTTACAGCATACAGTTCCGACAAAATATGTATCCATACTTTGTCGAATGTGGTCGTTTATTCTAGTAGTTAGAGATTCTAATCAAATCGGACTTTTAGTAACTTACTTTGTTATTATTTACAGTTAGCTGATAAAGTTCTCTTGGATCAGTTTTACTATAAGCAAGCCATCATAGCTGATGAATTGGAATTATTTATGATCGTCCCAAAAGTTTAACGCGTTTGAAATGTTTGCATAAATAAATATCTAAATTCATATGTGTCTTATGGGGATTATTATGGAAGCCTGTTGTCTTATGATCATTCTGATATATTATTTGTGTCGTACGGTCTATCTCAAGGGTCGGCAACCTATGACCCGCGGGTCACCGAGTCACCCATTTGATAATTTCAAGAGACCCACTTGATACAAGAGACACACAATACTCTGTAGAACAACCTAATCATTTATGTTTTTAATTTCATTGTTATTATTTATGTGATTTATGCAAAATTCTGTATAACCGAGTCTTCAGTATACCTATGTATCTCCACTTCAGGGGCGTGCAGTTTAATGCGCAGAAGGTGCAGCAGAGCGCACCTGAAATCCAAAATCGTAACTAATTTTTATTACTGCAAATGGGTTGTCTACGATAACAGAAAAGCCAGAAACCAATGGTTAAGCCCAGGCCAATCCGGAGAACGGACCGCACGAAGTAATCCCCATAAAAAAAAAGGTCATGTTATATATCTGGTGGATAGCAAGGGTGTAAATGTGTAAGTTTAAATTAGAATTTTATTGTATGGAATTTAATATCGTCTATTTAATAGCGAATGTTCCCGAAATTAAGAAAAAATGGAAAGCGATTAGAGAAGCAGAATTTTCGGGACATCATTAAAATCTGAAGATGATGGATTGAATCAACTTGTATGACATTTCACAATAAAATTTGAAAATTTAAATTATTTTGTATTTCTAGTAGCCCATCATCAGCAACACCAAATTTTATTTAGAAATCTTTGTTCAATTTGCCTGATTCATTTTTTTTCTGGATAGCTGAAGAGCTAAATCCAAATCTAATTTCCCGGTTCTTAGAAAAAATAATCACTTAAGCCAATTACGAGCTTTTTTAAAAAAAAAATGATTATTTTCCGATATTTCTTTGAAAATCATCAGATCAATTTTTGTATTTAAAATTTTGTTAAGAAATTTTGGCCCGATTTGGCTAAATTTATTTTTCATGGATAGCCGAAGAGCTTAATTAAAAAGTAATTTCCCGGTTTTGCGATAAAAAATCATTTAAACCATTTATGAGCTTTTTTTAAAAAAAAAATAATATTTTCCAATATTTCTTTGAAAATCATCAGATCAATTTTTGTATTCAAAATGTAAAGAAAATTTTACCCAATTGAGCTAAATTTATTTTTCCTGAATAGGCGAAGAGTTTATTTAAAAAGTATTTTCTGGTTTTGAGAAAAAAAATCATTTAAAAAAATTTCGAGCTTTTTATAAAAAATTTATTATTTTCCAAAATATCTCCTTGTCAATCGCGAGATAAATTTTTAATTTAAAAATTTGATTAAAAAAATTTTGCCCGATTTATCCAAATGAAATTTTCCTGGATAGCCGAAGAGCTTAAAGTGTATAATGGCATCTACATCACAGAGATTTTTTGTTTATTTTGGCGCATAGCGTTATCGGTATATCACTGAGCATATTTCAAAACTTTCGGCAGGGGAGCGCCTCTATTTTTTTGAGTTAAAAGGGGGACGCAGGCAGGAATAGTTTGGAAACCCCTGAATTAGGATTTATAAAACAATTAAATCAAAAAATCGATTTTTAAGAAATTGTAGTTCGCAGAATTATGAAATAAAATGGGAAATGTTTTTTTTTCGTGTAAATTTTAAAAATAAAAAATATTTTCAAAACATTATAATAAAACTGAATTTTTAAATATTGAATCCCAGAGAAAGGATCATAAATAAATGAATATTACATTACTTGCTTCAACTCTCGCCGTTACAGTCTTTTACCTTTGTACAGCGTTAGGTATTTGTATTAAATTACCTACATATCCATCCACTTCCCGTTCAATTTCCAATATGTATATAAAGAAAACTGAAGCTGAAAAATTAATTAATATTTAAGTCACGCGCGCACATTTTATAATTTATTAATACGTGTGTGCATCAATGGTGTTTTTCATTTTTTTTTCTTAATCAATATAAAATGATAGAAGGTATACCTATAATATATATACTGGCTGTATCCCATACAATTTATGCAATACATCCAATAAAAATTTGCAATCCAATCCAATTAATACGATTAAATTTTCTAAATGGGGGTAGTGGGTGGATTATGTTTATAGTTTGTTGATAGGAAATTAATTGAAACAAAAATGTATGTTCAGAAAATAACAGTATTTTTTGCATAATAATATTAAATGAAATGGGTGGTCAATATGAAATTGATCGAGCTACCGTCCTACCAATTTCAGATTTTCCGGAACGAGTATAAATGATCAAGGTAAACTTAAGACCCCATAATTATTCTACTTAAGAAAAGTCAGTTTATTACGCATTAATAGATAGGTTTTTCTTTTTTTTAATAGCTCAACTAAATGGAAGTTAACGTGTAATAAAAAAGGACGATGAAATATTATTTATCAATGTAAGTTATACATTACATTGGTTGGAAAGAAATTTAATAGCGACGAAACGGCACAAATTTTATTATTATTGCTATTTATGATTTTTACCATGGTTAATAACAATTCATTTATTTTAAAAAACATGATCATTTTGATGGATAAAATTTCTACCGTAATAAATTATCATTTAAATTATGAGCCTGTCATACAAATATTCAATTTTCAAATCTAATTACATTAATGATTTATGTATCGTAATATATACCATACGATCATTAAATAAAATAGATAGGAGAAGGAATTTAGTTTAGGAGTGATCTCGAATATCTTGAACGGGATGTAGCCCTGACCGATACTTATCCCCTTCCCTCATTATGGAAATCGCCCAATCATTTTTGATGAATGAAAATTAAATGATTCTTTATTTAACAATGCATTTTACTTCAGACTTTAATTACCTCATTTACACATACATATATTTTACTTCCAATTATCTAATTACCATTATATTTATAATTAATTAATTATATTAATTATGAATACCGACAAAAAAAATTGTATATTTATTAAATGAAAACCGACAATTCAAAATGTTTATTCAAAAAATATTTTACAAACGCATTGTTTTGTGAAGTTAAAAAAAAATACTCCCTCATTCATTCAATTCATTCATTAAATACACCCAGCGAAAACAATTTTATATACAATTTTTTTCCATTCTTAATTTGCAGAAAAAAAAATATAAAAATAATTAATTCATTGCAAAAAGAATACTATGCAATCGCAGATAAGATTGAATGTTAATGGTGATTAAAGAACAAACTCTTTTACTTCTATTTAACACTAAAATAACCATATGGGTAAATGATGGCAATATTGTGTTAAATTAAAATAATCTAACAACATAGAACAGAATAAAAAAAAAACATCTCGAAACATTTTCACACCATTTGCTTTGGTGCATATGGGCCAGCGGTGGTATATGATGGAATAAAATGCATGCATTGCATTTTTACTTGAGCCATCCCAACATGTTACTCAAGTGTTAATATCCACATTCTGTATTGTACATGGAAGGAATATTTTTAATATGTGCTAAAGTGGATGAGCACTTTTTTTCCTTTTCTCCCATTCATTTCATTCTATCATTATTTTCCTATATTGTTATTCAAAAAAGCAGCCAACAAAATAAATAAAATAAAAACCAGCCTGTTTTTAACATCATCTTGTTAAAATGTGTGATAAAGAAATATTAAGAATTTAGAACGTTGCCATAATCGCCAAATAGCTAAAAATCGATCCCTCATTTATTTTATTAATTCACAAAAAATTTGGAAATTTTCTAACAAACTTTTGGAATTCATCCCGGAAAGTCGCTTACAAATTTATTTATAATATTTTTGTACCATAGTCCGGATAATAAATGAAATCAAAATACAGTAAAAATCGATTCTATCGATTTTGTTTTCAGTGAAAATATTTAATTTAAGCTTTGGCAATGCTGTTACGCTCATTCTCCATATTCAGAATTAAAATTTAAATATTCTTTACTAATTATTCATTCCATAGATCGCGCCAGTGGCGTGCAGTCTAACGCATAGAAGGCGCAGAGCGTACCTTCTCGAATCCCGCGGGATTCGACATTTATAAAATAATCCAATGACTTGTCCTATAGCATTCGCAAATTATTTTCTTACATTTTCCGACTTCCAGACTTTTTACCGAATTTTTTTCGACTTTCCCGTATTTTATATCAATAGAAATTTGCAGTATAATCTGCCTTACCTCATAACAAACTGTTATATGTCTAATTGACTGAGTTATTGTCTAATTGAGTTATTCTGTTCTGTTAGAATTAGAAATCTATCCGCAGAATTTAAGTCTTTTTTTAAAGCTGTCAAAAGGCAATAAAAAAATCTGTAAAATGATAGGAATTTAGAGGCATAAGTCTACTGTTCCCGATTTCCTCTAATTAATCGAAATTTTCCTAGAAATTGCCATAGCTCTAATTTTCCCCTATTTTGATTGAATTTTACGCACATTTTTCTGAAATTTCGCCAATTCCAATTTTGTCACTGACAATTTCCGCATCATTTATCCAAATTTCTCCCTACTTTCCAAAATATCGACTTTTTCCCATTTCTAAACGTTTTCTGCCTTCTATTCCTAGAAAATTTTCGACTTTTCAGACTTTTTCACATTTGTCGATATTTTCATAAAGGATTCTCTAATATTTTCCTGGGACTGGTAGATTTTTCCCGAGTTTAGTGAATCTTTCCGTATCTCTTCCGGATTTTATCTAGCGTTTTCGCGACTTTTTTAACTTTTATTTTCTAGGATTCAATTGAAATATTTGAATATCGTTCAATTAATACCTACTGTCTCTTGGTCAGTGTCCCAATATTGGTGGATTTGTCAGAATTTTCCCAAGATTTTATAAACTTTATACTTTTCTACCTTATTCCGATTTTTATCGATTCTGTACGACTTAAAATACATATTACATGTACATTATGCAAGGGAAGTTGGAAAAGGGCTGGAAACTATCAATTTCATTTGGCTGAAAGCTATATAAAACCACTTGCTAGTCATGGCAATCTTGGATAGAATTTAGGAGAAATCAAGAAGCATTCAGATATACATTAAAGAGGCACAAAACCTATTCCACTTTATGGAAAAGTTTGTTTCGAAATATCTTCATTCGACCCTTACGGCGGTTATTTCCACGTAACCAGATTTTCCGGTTTCCAAAGAAAATTTCCCTGAAATTTATGTTTTCCACAAGACAGCCAGACAAATTTTATAAAATCGAAAAACGATAAAATTCAGCGGTAAAAATTTAATTTAATTTAATTCTTAATTAAAACTACTCGTAAATAACTTAGAACAGTGGCGTGCATCGAAAATTTGACGTATTTTTAGATTTTCTAAAAACATGTTTTATGTGTTTCGGTTGAATTTTATGTGTTTTTATTCGTTTTTGAATAAAACCTCCTAATGAATCACACTATATTATAATGTAACTCCCCTGAACGACCTCTCAATGCGCTAAGAGTCCCTGCGACGGTAGTCTTTAAAGAACATGATGTACAGCTTTCTTTTCCTTATAAAATATAGTTCTGTAAGGGATGTTAATATTTATACGTGAAAGCGTGCCTAATCTTCCGATCAGATGCTACTTAGCATAGTGAGACATGGAGAAGTCATAATGGGACATGCGAGTTCTATTTTCCTGAATTTCCTGAATACACCCCCAAAGCCTACGCTGAGCCCTTTCTTGATAACTAAAGCTACAATTTAGCGTTTCGATGAAGCGCTTCTAAACGCAATATTTTAGAAACGTAAGTTGTGAGGGGAGCCCCACACTTTAAGGTATTAATAGATCTCCTAAATTATGACCAAATTGGATTTAAATTGTCTGTAAAATTATTGGTATCGACAATCCTAAAATCAGGGGATTAACCTTATGGAAAAGTTTGTTCTTCAATTTCTTCATTATATCCTCGGCTTTAATTCTACGTATTCGGATTGTCCGATTCCTTCAGAAAATTTACCGGAAATAAAATTTTTTACGAAATTCTTCGGGGGAAATCTATTTCAACCTATCGAATTTACTGAATTTTCGAAGTCGATTTTTAATATTATTTTAAAAATATGAATTGTGAAGGGACTGCCTGACTTTAAGCTATTGATGGATGATCCAAATTATCACCTAATTTAATCCATTTCGAAATTTGGAAATTTGAAATTTTCCGGGTAATTATAACTATATTTCAAGAAAGTGGCAATTTCTCGTAGGACAACCTGTTTCGACAATCAGGGGATGAATTTTATGGATAAGTTTGTTCCACAATTTCTTCATTTGACCCTTAGATTTATTTCCACCTTACCAAATTTTCCGGTTCCTCAAGAAAATTACCCGGAAAATTATGTTTTCCATGAAACAGTAAGAAGAATTTAAAAAAATCGTTTTGGTTGAAATAACAAAAATTCAAAACGCTGAATTTTTTGAAATAATTTTCTGAATAAAAACTCTTTGAAAATAAACTTAGAAATATTTTCCCATCCTTAGATAAGATATTTTCACATCGTTAGTTTAGAAAATTTTTGGAAATAGATTTTCCTTAAAAATTCTTAGGAAATTTTGAACAAAAATCGATCGAATTTAATGAATTTTTACAAGTCGAATTTGCAGGGGTATTTAAAATCATATGTTGAAAGGGGATCCCCTGATCTTATAGTATTTATAGAACTCCCTAGTTATGCCCTATTTAAATCCACTTCAAAGTTTTCAAGTTTTAAAGCTTCCGAGAAATCATATCCATTTTCCTGAACCGTCCCCAATTTATTGATATTCATAATATATCGACCTGCTAAAATCAGGGGGTTGTTTTTTGGGGAAAATTTATTTTACAATTTCCTCCCTTTACCCTGAGGTTTATTTTTACATATTCAGATTTTGTCATTTATTAAGAAAATTTCCCAGAAATGTAAGTTTTTCACCGGATTTCCAGATAAATTCGATAAAATCGAAGCTTTGCTTCGATTTTTTGACTTCGAAACGATTAATTTTTGCAAAATACTTTCTTAATAAAAACTCTCCAAAAATAACTTAGAAATATTTTTCCATCGTTAGATTAGAAAATTTTTAAAAAAAGATTTTCCTTCAAGCTTCTTATAAAATTTTGAACCAAAAATCGATCGAATTTATTGAATTTTGTACGAGAACATTTTCAATATTATTTTAAAAATATGAATTGTGAAGGGACTGCCTGGCTTTAAGCTGTTGATGGATGACTTAAATTATGACCTATTTGAATCCATTTCGAAAATTGGAAATTTTAAATTTTCCGGGAAATTATATTAACTATTTTTCAAAAAAGTGTAAATTTTTCGCAGGACACCCTGTATCGACCTCTCTAAAATCAGGGGATAGATTTCATGGAAAAGTTTGTTCAACAATTTCTTCATTTGAACTTTAGGTTTATTTCCACCTATCCGGATTTCCGATTTCCAAAGAAAATTTCCCGGAAAATGAAGTTTTTCACAAGCCAGCCAGAAAAACTCCATAAAATCGATTTTTGGATGAGATTACAAAAATCCAAAACGGTCAATTTTTTGCAAAAATTTTCTGAATAAAAGCTCTTCGAAAATAACTTCTTTAAAAAAATACCGAAATTTCCTTAAAATTTTATTTAACTTTCAACGTTCCGTGTGGTTTAGTTGACTACTTCGACTTAAAATTTTGATAAAATTTTGCCCAAAATTATCTAATTATAAAAAAGTTACTTAAAATAACTTAAAGCTTTCTTTGAGCTTTCAATTCATCAATTCATCAATTTTAATTAAATGTAATTATTCGGATAAAAAACCGATCTTAAACGGGAATCTTAGATTGCGAGACATTAATTACGTCCTCGTAGGTGAACGTTCTGTAGATAGCGTCCGAAACAAAATGCAATGAATCTAATAATAGGTGGCAAGTTCTTCAAAATTCTGCACACCTTATGGAGAAATTGACCGCACGCCAAGGACGTAGAAATATTCTCGTAGCGGTAGATTAGAAAACTTTTGAAAAAAAAATGTTCCTTAGAAAATGTCGATCAAAAATCGATCAATTTTATTGAATATTTGTACAAGTCGAATTTTATGGGGATATAAGTTTGTAGGTGACCCATTGATCTTAAGGTATTGATATATCACGTATTTCATCTTCTATTTGAATTGATATCGAAAATTCCTAATGTTAACAATCGACCTCACTGCTGTAGTTTGTTCTACAATTTCTTCAGTGAATCCATAAATTTAAATTCTCAAAGTCACATTTCCGATCTTAGCAGACTACAAACCAAATTTCAGATAATAATAATAATAATAACTAAACAGATAGGTACCAAAATAAAGATGCTAACATTTTGTTAAGGTCATAAATTTCTGTACATCTCCTGGTGATATTGACCGCACGCCGCTGAGATCGCCTATATACCAACAATGTTATGTAGTGAACGTTACTGTTCGTTGCATTATTCTATGGTATACATGCAATCGAGTTAAGACAATTAGAAATGCAAATTATTACCCGAATCGGATGGATTTTTCTTCGATTTGTTTCTATTTCTATCAAACGGCCATTTCATGGACAAGTCATCCGCTATAATTAGTTAGTTTCAAGTAAAAATGATCAAGTAGATTTAATTTTTAATCCACTCTTTCAATGAAACGGCCGCTAAGTTGTTCCACCGATCCGATTTTTATGTTCTCGTTGGATATTTTGTTCGTCGTCCTTTTTAACATCGAAAGACCAATGTCTTGCCAAGGCGGCTTGTTAAATATTCATGTTAAATTAACCATACCCGTATCAACGTAAATACATATATGCGGATAGAGTTTCTAGTAATAATGGGATTTTTCATCATTATAAAGTTTTTTTTTTTTATTTCCATCGTCTTTTTATTTGTTGTTATTGAACAAATTTTATTTAATTACTTTATTCATGTATAAATTAAAGGTATAAATGTTCATATATTTTCTTATTTTATTCTCGACCATAATCCCTTTTTTCTTTTTTACCATTTTACATATCTCCGATATATGTGGATACGAGATGTTCAACAGAAGGTACTTAATCCACAGTTGAGATTAATTGAACAGAGATGTTCCTTTATTTCGTATATCATTGTTTCGCTGATGGGCGATTGGTAATTTAAAAGAAAAATCATTATTTACGATATTTACTGTAATTTGTTTGGATGTACTTTTTTTTTGTCTTTTAAATGGATTGGTAATTACATGGATTATATTATTATTAACTCTTTTGTAAAATTGTATTATTGCAACATGGGAATATTTTGTATGTAAAAATCTATATAAACTTAAAAAAAAATCCCAATCGGGACGATTATGCCTTACTAATGAATCTCAGATAATATCCCTAGCGTATAGTAGATGTGAGGTGTATGCTTATTATTAGTAGGGGATAATCTCCATTCACTATATCCGCCACTAATAGGCCATTCTTAACTCTAATCATGGTTAGGTTAAAACCTTTATTCTTTATCGTCACACTGCATGCATCTCGTCTTTTTTGTTTAATTCTTTTCTTGGTAGACATTATATGTATACGACTCCTCCACACAAAATTTATTTTAAAGTTCTACGCCCCTTTTACATCCATTCTGCATTGCTTAATATCTAACTTCAGTTACAATTTAGAGAAAAACCTGGTAGACGTCTAAAAAGTGCAGAAAATCTTATGAAAATTCAGAAAAAGGCGGACAAATGTTAGGAAGTCGGGAAAATGTTTGGAAAATAAGATGAATACCGTAAAAATATCGGCAAAATTGGAAAATACAGAAAAAAAAAATCAAAGAGAGTTGAAAAAAGGTCAGAAAATGTAGTCAAATATTGGTAAAAATCTATAGAAGCCACAGAAGAACAACTTTTGTAAAACATCCAATTTTGTAGCGAAAATGAAAGATATTTGTAGAAATTCAGAAAAATTAGTTCGTAAGAAGATATAGTCGGGGAGTCATAAGTCAGCAGCAGAGAAAAATTCGGAAAATAGTCGGTAAAATTCAAAGTAAATCAAAATGTCAGGGTAAGAGTTTGAAAAATCCCGGAAAAGGGAAACAAACGTATAGGGAAAATTCTGTTCAAAGTTGAGAAAAATAGAAAAAAATACGACGATGTAGGGAAGATAGAAGCATTTCGCTACACTGTCTTGATTCTTCCGGTCTTTTTTCGATTTTTGCCCAATTTTCTATGATTTTTCCTCGACTATTTCCCTCATTTTACTGCATTTTTTCTATTGTTTTTTTCCCAATTTTCCCGACAAGATCACGATTTTTTCTGCTTCAATTTATCTGATTTTTTCAGAACGATTTCCTGAATTTCCCATATAACTATTCGAACTTTCTGCTTATCCCGCAATAGGGATTTTCCGCCAATTTCTCTTGACCCTCCGAATTTCTCTGAGAAGCTGTTCGGTATAGGTTAAATTCTTTGATTTTTGGATTAATGAAATTATTTCTTTATTTCCATTTCCATGAATTTTCCGTTAACTCGTCCTTTCCGGATATTGATATGGACCCTCTACCGTTTAAGGGTTAATATTAACCCTTAACTGTGATAGAACATTTCATCAATTTAATACTAAACAACTCTTGTAGAATAAAATTTTTCCATTCGACGCTTTTCTAGACCGATAGTTTAGGATATTTAATATCCCGATATTAATTCCGGGTAATTTCCCTACAAACTGATCCCGATAAAATCTGCGGACTCTTTGGAATAAAACTAATTTAAGGAAATCTGTTCCTTGTTTAGTTCGAAAAACTCCAATATTAGAATTCCCGATCCCCAAAGAAAATTTTCCGAAAATTCCGGCGCAAAAAGGTATTTTTGACGACTTTTGACGTTTTGTTGGGGAAAATTTAAAATTTCGTTAAAGGACCGGACCGTTACGTGGATAGAAAATAAATTTTTAAACTGTAAATAATTAGGTTCAAAACTTAAAGCTATCTTTGAGCTTATACTTTTTTCGGAAAGCTTTTGGTCAAAAATTCATAGTTCATTCAAATTGAATGAATTGGATGGAAATTTGATTCTACATGATATTAAATGAAATTTTAATTTTAAGCTTTCGATGAGCTTTCGAAATTTTTTTTGAGAAAATTTGAAATTTTATTAAAAAACCGTTATCTGGATAAAAAATTGATTTCAAAACGCAGAAAATTCAGATCGGAACTTGAAGCTTTCTGTGAGCTTTAAAGTTTTTCCAGAGCTTTTCTCGGAAAAGTTCACTTGTGATATTTTTTTATTTTTCCTCGACATTTTTACAACCATTCTGCATCATTACATTTTATTTTATCCGTAGAAAATTATCGAGAAATTTCCCGTGAGATTTTAAATTTTTCCTAGATAAATCTTAACTTCTATCTCTAATATTCGGTACAGATATTCTTGTTAGAATTCTAATTCGGCAATTAAAATAATTTTTTTATACTTTTCTTAAGACAATTTCGAGAAATTAAACACTAAAATTTCCCGAACGCTTGTAAATATTTATTTCTTCCAAATCTAAGTCATAACTTCATAATGTCATAATATAAATCGCTGAAATTTGGCAGAGATATTCTTGAGAATTAAATAATTTAACAAAAATTACACATAATTGACTTATGAATGAATATTCAAAAATAGAGCTTAGAAATCGATAAATTGATACGATATCGATAATTCTTACCGTTATTTTCTACATAGAATTTGTAGGACAATCCCTTAAGGGTTTTATATCATTGGATAGATGATACATTAACCGATAGGTTCCAAAAATGATTAATGCTCGCACGAAGATTAATATAAAAGATGAAGACAGGGTGTTTTATACTAGACTAGTGACATTACTAAATTATATAATTTCTATATCATTTTAGGATTCATAATTACTTCTAATTCGACGGGACACCGCAGTATTGATGGTCAAACAATATCGGAGACAATATTCTCTGTTAAATAGAAAGGTTGTTTCATAATTAGTTCATTACCCCATCAGGGGTCGTATATACGTCAATGATATAACGACCAATGAATGGAATTACACTTTAGCAATGTTCGAGTACATAATACATGAGATTATCAATTTAACAGTACAAATACATGAACGAATTCCTAGTCCTAATGAGATTACATAATTACTTGTATTTTCCTATTGCTATTAATAGGATTACAAAGATAAGATATTTTTTCTGTTGGAATAAAAAAGTATTGCAAATAATTTTTGCATTGCATGAAATAAAAAAATCAATGAAATTACATCTGGAAAATAAAGTAATTTACTTAAAAAAAAAATAAAAAAAAACGTTTCCCCCTTGAGATTTCTAATAAATGATAGGACAGATAAAAATTGATAGCAATTTGTCATTTTTATTACGCCCGGACGAGAAGAGAAGAATTCCTTTAATGGCATTTAACACCACGTCAAAAATGTCCATCATCATAATTTATTTTATAAGAAACGGTCGTTCTATCGGAACGGAAATTCTTTCGCCCTTTCACAAAATTCCATCATATAACATATAAAATTCTCTACTCGACCATTCGATGTGTGTATCATTAAACTTATTCTGGTAAATTAATGACGACTGTACGCTGGAAACCTCTTAACACTTAAAACACCAACTTATACTTAGTTCTCATTATATTCGCCAGCTCGTAACATTCTGACAGATATAATTCTAATCAGTCTCGTTGCAAAAAGAAATCCGAAACATATGGAATAAATAAAAGAGTATTAAAAATAAAAAGAAACAAATTAAACAAGATAAATTTCTATATTCCATTTGGTATTTATACAATGTCTGGATGAATGTAAGTAATAAGTCATTTTCAATGGTTACACAATAATAATGTATATAAGAAAGTTAGCACACTGTGTTCCTCTATCCGATGAATTCCAGACCAAGAAGAATATTTAGAAAATGGAAGTAAATTGTTGAGTCGTTCTGGACCATCCTGTATAAAAAAAATGCGTAAAATTTATGATGATTCCATACGAAAACTGTGTATACACAACATTCAGCGACTGTGTGATCAGAGAATTGATGGAAACACTTTATAAAGTCCATGTCCCTTGTACTCGTATATTTTATTTAGTAGATCGCAACTCCGTATGGCACAATAATATACCTTTCAAAACTGATGGTGTTTTCTTTTTATTGTCCTCATAATGGAATTGCATCAATGCATTTTATATTCAAGTCATCGCATACGAGTCGCTCAATTATTTTATTGTCCAAACGATAAATTATTACACCCGTGTAATATGATTGGAATGATCGGTTTGAATTTGATGTAAAAAAAAAAACTTTTAAAGAAAATATTGCACTTGTTAATGGGTAACAACATCGATTAATATCGACAATCTCATCTACCAGGTAGCCTGTCTATCCATATGATCGTACCAGCTTCCTTAAATCATTTTACACATCAATACAGTTCCAGAAGAAATTATTACCGAGATCGATCAAATTTATTAATTTCAAATTTGATGTATCTACGGTTTACAAGGACCAATCAACATTTTTAGATCGTAGTGTACATCGATACAATTTGTTTGTTCAACGATGGTATATAATTTAATTCATCTCTTTTTTTTCTCCCTTTTCGTTTATTATTTAATTGCATTTTATGTATATTACTAATAAAAGAGATGCATCCATTTATCGAGTGCAGAAAATCTGCTACTCATCGTATATAAAACCTTGATTTATTGAGCGAATTATTGTTGCACAATATTATATAGCAAAACGATATATTGATCGGTTAAATTTATTTTCTCTCATAATAATCGATTTTTTAAAATTGAAATTAATGTGTTTGATAATAATTCCCCACATCAGCTTTCTATCTATTTATAAGGAGGGACTGTATACTAACATTGAACTATTGATTTCGAACACCCAGTAAAATAAAATTATTACCTAAGTAATGATAAAACTGTATTTTATTTGCATAGATAATGTAGTAATTCTCCATTTAAATCAGAGTTAAAAATTCATAAAATTACTGGGTAATTTTTTTTTAATAAAACAATTCAATCTAATAATCCATTTTTAGAATTTTATCTCGAGATATTTTCCATTTTAAAATTAACTGATAATTAAATGAGGTAAATTATATAGAGAATTTAATTAATAGCCTGGATTTTTATTGAAATTCCATAGTACAATTTATAAACGAGACCAGATCTTAAGAATTTCCACCTTGTGATCATGATCCGACTGATATCGGGTTAATGTGTAGAACGTACATGTATTTGTATATTAAATACTAAACGTATGCCCGAATGTATGAATGTTCTGTCAGCTGTTTGTCAGGTTTCTGACGCAATGTGACATGTGAACAGCCGACTAAAAAATGACAGGTAAAATTTATTCAAATCGAATTTATTAAGAAAATATTTGAAAATTTCAAATTCGAAACCGATCACCGGAAAGCGGTCGAATTTTGAGGGGAAGAGGACTTGCTACAAGAAAACCTTTGAAATCCAGATGATAGATTTCGGACTTGTAAATCAAATGATAGGTCTCGTGACCTCCTCACTCTCCCCCCTACGGGGGGTTTGGTGCGACACAAAAAATTATATCATGAATTTGTTAATTTTTTATTCTATTTTGAACCCAATTTTTGTTTCAAAACCCAAAATTTAGTTTCAATGTATTTACGTACAGCATGTTCAAATTGGGGTTTATTTTCTTTTTAATTATATTTGGATTTTGGTGAACTTTTTCATATTTTTTAGAGCTTTTTAGAGCATTTTTTTAATAATATTATAAATTCCGTTCAAAATTAATAAATTGGATATTTCGAAACTTTAAAAATGATATCCGAAACCGAAAACTTTCTTTGATCTTTTATATTATGACAAAGCTTTAGCAAGAAAACATTAGATTTAATTATAATTTAATTAGACGGAAAAAACTAGATTTCGAAATGAAAATAAAAAATATTTTAATTAAAAGCTGTCGGTGAGCTTAGAGCTAACCTAGAATTTCCATCAGAAAATTGAAAATTTCTTTGAAGAGAATTATTAAGATGGAAATGAGATTTCTATACGTTTAAAAAAATTATATCCGACTCTTAAAGCTTTCTATGAGTTATCGCATGTCTACAAAGCTCTACTGATATCAAAAATAATATCAGATTTCATATCGGAAAAAAATTCAATTCAAAATGTAGATAAATAATGTTTTAATTAAAAGCTTTCGGTGAGTTTTAGTAAACATTTTTTATAAAATTATATCCTTAATTCGTTGAACTTTCACACCTTTACAAAGCTTTTTCATTTAAATTTATTTAGTCGGAAAAATTAGATATCAAAATGAATAAAATCATATTTGAATTAAAAGGTTTCGGTAAACTTTGGTAATTTTTATAGAGCTTTTATCGTTAAACTTTCAAAACATTTCCGTCCAAGATAAATGATAGCAAAGCAAGTAAAGAGTTCTGCAAGAACGTTAAAAAATATCGCAGAATTTGATTTTACTCGGAAAATCACGAACTAAATGAAAATTGAGAACTAATTTGAATGAAAATGTACGGTAGGGTGGGTCGAAAAAGGTCCTTTGGCTCGGATCGAATTCTAATAGTGCGGAAAAGTTGCGTAGTAGAGCTAGTAAAGCATGTGCAAAATGTGTCAGCCCGATCGAGAAACATCTTCTGTCGCCAGCAGAGACCTCAATTATTGAAATTTTAGTAAAAATTCGTAAAATTTGCAACGTTTTAAGAATCACTATTTATCATCATATACAAGTTCAAGAAGACTTTATTTAAGAAAACAAGGAATTATACACTAATTTGAATCACTTTATGCAAAGGATTAAGCACCAAAGCAGTTTTGATCAGCTACGCTAGGTGGTCAAAAGACCACCTTACGCAAACATTTTGAATGGAAAGAATGTAGCCCAGAACCCACCATATGGAGGTGGCTGTGCGTTTTTTTTTCTAATTTTTCTTATTTAGTTCTGTGGCCAATACATATCAAACGGATTATTGAGCTTTGTTGTTGAACTGTGGAACTGTTTTTTGGTATAATAGGATACATCGAATAAATTTATTCCTAGCTTCTCTCCCGCAGAGCTGGGAAAGTTTTACTACGTTCTACTGCAAGTATGCTGTATGGATACTTAGAGAAACTGCTGGCTAACAAAATATCTGTAAAAGCTTGATCTGTCACATTTCTTAGAACTGCGGGGAGAGAAAAATACGGATCAAAAGCCAGTTTATCATTTAATGTTAATCGTCAGCATAAAAATCGATATCTAGGAGATTTTGGTTTTTAAGTGGTTCAGTGCTGATTCCGGTCATATTCCGGGCTTGTACAATTGTGTTGAGAGCATCGAGGCGAATTTCGGGCCTATCATCAGTCATCATGGACTGGAATAGAATTTTCTCCGTGCGAGCAAAGAAAGCGTTTCGAGAAATGGTGGCATCACAAGTACTTCTGAAGGAGGTTCCGAGTGCGTTTTATTGTCTCAAAGAACTCTTGGTCCGCTGTCCAGAGACCAGTTACTTCTTATTTTAAATCATATTGGGACGTATACTGTAAATAAATATTTCACCACATATTTCAGTTTCAGCTGAGGGTCAACCACTTGAAATGTACAATCGCAAAATTCTATTAGCGCGGGAGAGCTAACGAGCATGGGTGAATTGACCAGGATCACGAGGCTTAAATCGGATGTTTCGATCGCACTCGAAGTTTCCAACAAATACTTTTACTACTATGAGATATCAGGTCTCGCAGGAGATAGGTACATATCTCACCACTAGGAAATTTTCACAACCATCGAGTATTAAGCCAATCTGCCCACTAAATGATTAATGCCCAGACGTAACCCCGTTTATGTACCGTTTCCGGTAATTTTAGATACATTTGAGAATTGGGCTTAGTGGACTTAAAACTAGCGGTAAGTACAACTGGTCAGTATCAGATTTAGAAGAATCACTTTCTGATCGATTTTTAACTTTTAAAGTCGCGAATTTAGAACAACAGGGTTCATTTTCAGGCCTTAGTTGTCTGTTTAATAATCTCTTCCCGACGTTGATTTCTTTGAACAAGTTTCTTTATTTCAGCTATGGCGATCGCTCCTATACGGCCTACGCGAACAACGTAAAACTATAGATCCTAACTAAAAATACTATCCTAATATAAACGACAAAGTTAAGAATCAATTGATTACACTGTTATGTAAAGTACAAGCAACTCGCAGTATAAGAGACTACGACTGACCGTTCGACAAATGCAGTGCACATCTGGACAGGTTTCTCGCCTATTATGTAGAGTGGCATAAAGTGATTGAAATTGGTTTATAATTACCCTTTTCCAACAGAAAATATTCCACAACTTATATATCATCATAAACCGTGATTTTGAAAAGGTTGCAAATATAATTTTACTAAAATTTCGATAATTGTGGCCTCTGCTGGCGACAGAAGATATTTCTCGATTAGGCAGAAATTTTACACATGCTTTAGTAGCCTTACGACGCAACTTTCCGCACTATTAGAATTCGATTATCGAAAAAAAAAATTTTCAACCCACCCTAATGTACGTACGGTTAGGAATTTATGGAATTGGTGAAAATGTTGCTTAGCTAAGGAAAATTCTTAGACAAAGTGTAACGCCCTCATCCCAATTGTATTTTATTTAAATTATTTAGTATATTTAAATAATTGTATTTAGATTTTAATAAAAATATTAGAAGGGCCCATCACATAGTCAGGCGGCCCTTCACTTGTACCGAATAAGTCGCTAATTTAAAACAATCCGCCAGGAAACCAATAAGAACCGTATTTTGGAATAAATTCTACGAAATGTCAAAACGGCTTAACAAAGGAAAAATTAAGGTGCGGTATTTTGGGGCCAACGAAAAATTAAGAGCTCGGAAAAAAATCATTACGTACTGGGCGACGAACAACGTCTAATCGAAGCGTTTGGATTAATTGATTTGGAAAAATTTTAGTGTTTTATTGAAAATTTTTATATTTATATTGTGGAGTGTTTTGAAACCAATAATTGGGAACTGGGTTTGGTTTTTGGAATTGGAACGGTCGGACGATCGATTAATTTAACTGGAGAAGAATTGAATCCACGGAAATCAACATAAACTCAACAACGACGAATAAAGTGATGGGCCATAGGTATGAAATTAGTAAGTAAGTGGTTGAATTATATAAAGTCATAATTTAATAAGCCATTTTAAAAACCAATTAATAAATAAATATTTAAAATTTAATGTCCGTCTTTGAATAAAGAGAAAATATTTATAAAAGAAGAAAAAACGGTACAAAAGATTGCAGATTCGTTCCGAATGTTTGAAACTTAGTCGGAACTTCAGAAACATGGCCAACATTCCTGTCCTTTTTCTTTTTTAATATACTAAATCAAGAGTCGGCAACCTTTCTAGGCTGCGGGTCAAAATGTGAGTATTAAGAAGACGTTTCGAGTCAGTGGTATTTTCATTTTTAAAACAGTCTTTGTTGGTGATATGACCCCCCCCCCTCCCCAAATCCTTCCCTGCTTAAATGTGGGATAAAATTACTAAATTGAAGCAGTGGCGGGCGGTCAACGACTCCATAAGATGTGCAGAAATTGTGTGCAGATTACAAGAATATAATATTTCGGAATAGTTAAAATTTATCTAAAAGAAAAATCCAAAATTCGTAAGGGCTCGTACGTAGAAATTTGAATATCGGACATCGCAACATTTGATCCGGATTTCCCAATTATTTTCTTCGGATCCAAAAAAATATAATGATTCAGAAAGCTTCTAAATTAGTTGAGGAAAAATAGAAAAATATCAAAACTAAACATTTCGTTCAAAAGCTCTGCAAAAACTTAAAAGCTCGCAGAAAGCTTAATTTTCCGAACCTTATTTTTTACGTTTTAAAATCCATTTTCTATCTAAAAAATGGTCCTTTAACGAAATTTCAAATTTTCCCAAAATAAAGCTTTTAAAATCTCGAAAGCTAATTGAAAGCTTGAAATGAAAATGTTATTTTAATTAATTTGATTCGTTAAATTTAAATGAAATAGGTATGGAATTTTGGCAGAAAGCTTATTCAGTCTATTAAAAGCACAACGAAAGCTTTGAGTTTTGAATTTAACTCTTTACGATTTAAAATCTATTTTCCATCCAGATACGATCCTTTAACAAAATTTCAAATTTCCCCAAAAAAAAACGTTTCAAAAATTTCGAAAGCTCATTGAAAGTTATTAAATAAAATAATTTGAGTTAGAAATTTGCAGCAATGAAAATTGATTACGATTTTGTTGATATTTCGGGTGTGGTATTAGACTTCACGACTTAAAATCACCGAATTATTTTGGTTTCTAGCAACTCGATTAGATCAGCGGATTTAAATGATATTTTATTGTATAGACCAGCGCTCTATATTTCAGAAGAGAAATACGTATAGAACATCCTTGTATAAATGTAGTGCTTTCACATTTTGCACTAATATGAGCTTGTTTGAATCACACAAGCAGTTTTCTTAATTATTAACGACATCTCTAATTGGATTAAATTAAAAAAAAAATACATTTCTGGGTTACCATATAAATCGTGTACCAAACTAATTAATCTTACACAATATCAACCACCTATAAAGACTAATTAACGAATCGTAACTAACATTTTATAAGCTTTTATACGAGACAAGATATGCAAATAAACCATTTTTCAACTAAATGCTGGAATTTTTCAAATTGACATTGTCATAATTAACTCCATTATACAATTTTGTATATATATATTTTAAATATATTATTAAATATATAATAAAACTTGTGAAAGTATTCATTTAATTTTATTTAAAGAACTAAAATGACATAAAAATAAAAAAATTTATAATAATAAAATATGACAAGATTGTGTGTTGAAAAACATAATAATAAGAGTACCGTATAGTCTGATTGCTTATAGACTAGCTCACCTGTCTTTTATTAATGCTAAATAAAAGATCAAACATTCGCATATTATTTAGATTAGATTTTGCAAGAAATTATTAAATGAAACATGACATTTTTTTTTGTTTGAAATTTTTCGCAATATTTTTACTATATTGGGCTCGTATAGAACCAAACTCCTTATTTTAGAGAATACGGATCGCGCGCGCCCAACAAAACATTGCAAATAGAGAATTCTATACATTGTTTTGCCCTAATATGGTTCATAATGTTGTATTATGTGGTTTATAAAATATTAATAATTCAATGTACAGAGGGTATATTTGTTCCGCGTATTTTTTTTTTTATTTAATTCTTGTCTTCTCGTTAATAAATTATTCTCCTTTTTTTTCTTTCTTGCAAATTTCAATGTCCATAATTGTATATTTACAATCGATATTACACCATAAATTTTCCATAATTAACCCTTTAATGTGGGTGGAAGTTGTAGAAGAACTGCTTCCAGATAATCGAGAACGATAATTTTCCTTATATTGGGGTGGTTTCCTAGAAATGAATAAATTTTAAAATAATATATTTGTACATTGTAAATGAAAAAATCTACTTACATCTGTTGAAAGGGTTAATTATTGTGTTATACATTACAATTAAATATGTAAATACCAATTATTATAATATCGTATAACAATAATAGTCCAAAGATAAACAAACAACAATTTTACAAATGAATCGAACGCATGTATTGTGCCAACTTCTCTACAACCGTTATTGAAAAAAAAAAAATGGTTTGAAAAATATCGGTTTTGGTAGGTACGAGTAGGCAGGCAATGAAAAACCATATTATTATAATGCGAAAAATTATATTTAATCTCCTAATAAAATTGTATTTAATAATTTATAAAATAATTTCACAAGTAGTAGATATAATACATTACTTGTACAGATTATTCACTGGCATATATATATATTATAAATAATAATATAAAATATATATAGTTTTAATTTGTAAGTAGATGCAGTGCAAAAACAAAATAAAAACGGCAAATAGATAAAACTAATGAAAAATATGGTAAAATGTAGGAATTGGTATGTAATGTGCGCTCACATTAGATTATAAAATTTTCAAAATTATGCAGAGCGGAACGAGATGCTGATTTTTTCCTCCATCTATTAAAAAATAAAAAATAAAATAAAAAACAAATTCATTTTATATTTATAATATAGAAAATTAAAATTAAAATTAGAAAAATCTATTAAATAGTTAACGTGTATATATAGCGCGAGCAAATGAACCGTATTAGATAAAAGGGTCGATCGAACGGTTATGTTCTATGGGTGTACATTGGACACTAATTGAACATGCATTTTAAACCATTATTAAAATAAATAAAATTTATGGGATAATCAAATGTGAAAACTAGCTCTAATTAAATTGGATTCAGAAAGTATTTATATACAATTTTACAAAATATATAACATCAAATTGAGTAATTAAAACATTGTTGGGTGTTTTTTAATCTTTCTATTTTTTTTCCCATATTTTTTAACTGCTCCCCGTTCCTTAACCGAACATTTATTAATGGCTGGTCATAAAATATGGAAAATATTGTATAGATTATTATGTTAGAAAGTATTATACTTTATTGAAATTGTTGGATAGCCACCAAGTTAACCATACAAATGAGATATATTTTAATCGATTACCCGTAGATTTTGTTGCACGCTCTATGTATAACTGTCTTCGAACTATTATGAACGATTATGGCGACCTTGATAATATTACCGTTATACGATCCTTATCAGTGCGACTATGTCTATGGAGAATATCAGTATAAGTGTGGTGCAGCTCGTGCGTGCCTTCAGCGCCTCAACCAGCCTGGTGCCCTCGGGGGCCCCTGCCCGACCTCGCACCCCTATAGGTCGGCGCTGATCCTTATCAGGATCAAAGAAATCAGTATTTGAATAAATCCGTAATAAAAAAGTTATATCGGATCGGATCGGATGTAGAAAAAATTTCTTTCTGATATCTTTAAGTTATTTGGTAATATAACCGTTTTTTAAAAGCTATTTGATCCGGATCGACTTTTTTGAAGTTTTTGCTATAGAGAACTGGTAATTGGAAACACAGTTTAGAAAGCTAACCTTTCAATTTAATTGGAAAAATTGTGGGAATTTTGATTTTTAATCATGTGTAATTTTAAAATAATTGCTTTAATACAGCGAGTTTGCCAACTTTCTGACATACAGTGATGGTCATATTTATAAGGACATCGATGGAAAATATTCAAATGTTTTATTTACTATTATTAAAAGTATTTAATCGGCTTCATATTTGAAGTAGGGTTGTTACAATTGGTTTCTTCATTTTTCTAGTACAGTAATACCTCATACAACGCGCCCTCTTACAACGCTGTTTCAGTATCAATTCTTTTTGGCATTGACTCAATCAAACGTCGACATCGTTCCAACGAAATAGCTTCCCAAGCCGCTTTCGTTGCTAACCATAATTGCACTTGATTTTTCGGCCTCTGGCGGCCAACAACGTCTTTTAAGTCTTTCCATAGGTGTTCAATAGGGTTTAGGTCCGGGGACTGCGCTGGATATTCCAGGAGGTTAATATTGTTTGACTGAAAGAACTGTTTTGCACGTTTGGAGGTATGTTTAGGGTCGTTATCTTGTTGATAAACCCATTTTATTGGCACTTCCTCCTCAGCAAATGGCAGCATTACATTCTGAAGGATATTATTATCGTAGAATAACGAATCCATGGTTTGCCTAATCCAAATAATTGGACCTACGCCGTTCCATGAGAAGCATCCCCATATTGTAATATTTCAACCGCCATGCTTAACCGCTTTTTTTCCGTATAGTTGGAACGAAACTCTTGCCTGGGTGGTCTTCCAACCGATATTCTGCCATCAGAACCAATTAAATTTATTTTGGATTCGTCGCTCAATAAATTGTTCCTCCATTTTTTTCCCTTCACTTCCATTCCAATTTTCATGAATTTTAGAAAATCTCAAACGGTCGGCCATGTCTTTCTTACTCAACAACGGAACCTTACTAGCAGTTCTGCCAAAAAGATTGTTCTCTACTAATCTTCTGCGAACAGTTCGAGCACTAATTGGCAGATGGAGTTTGCCGATCAGTTTGAACTGTTATTTTGCGCTTCGGTCCTCGCTTTAACTTGTTTTTTTCAGGTTTCAGTGCATTCTCAACCATTCCCTTGGAACAACCAATAATACCAACGATTTTTCTAAGGGATTTACCTTCATCACTCAACTTTCTAATTATTCTGCGCTCATCTGGTGAACAAATCACACCACGACCCATCTTTGC
>JANTOP010009229.1:0-15791 GCA_027564815.1 Symmerus nobilis
GCTGGCGACAGAAGATATTACTCGATTGGGCTGAAATTTTGCACATGCTTTACTAGCTCTACTACGCAACTTTTCCGTACTATTAGAATTCGATTGTCGAAAAACAATTTTTTTCGACCCACCCTAATACTCATCCTACTTTTATATGAATTTTTAAATATAATCTGAAAATAAAATAAAAAAATTGAATTAAAAAAAGTTTTAAAATTTTTAAAAATATAACTTACATTACAACTTCTTGAACTTGTGGTGTCTGTAGATCGAAGAAATCATAATTTAAATGATTTCGAATTGAAATGTTAGATTTTTAATTTCGCCGGATAATCTCGTAGAATTTCTCGGCCTAAGTATATTTTTTTTCATATCGTCTTCGGATAATTCATGGATTGAAAATCAATGTAAGGAAGGAAGAAGTGACTTTTTGAAATAGAATTATTTAATGAAATCTGTTCCTGGTTTATTGAGAAAGGAAATGTCGGAATTAGATTCTCCGACTCCCGAACACAATTTTCCGGAATTCGAATTTCTCTCCGAACAGTTTGGAAATTGTTAAAATTTCTAGGTACATTTTTATATCCAAAAATTTCCTTTTTTAATTTTACAAGGAATCAAAAAGTTTTATTTGGAAATCAAAATCATTGGAAATGAGAAAAATTCCTCATGAATTTTCCGTTAATCCTTAAGGGTTAATTTTAACTCTTAAGTACGATATAGCAATTGGTTCGGAATTTTATATCAATAACCTTTTTCGAATAAAGATCTCCGATCGGTCGCTTTCCCAGACTTTGACTTCAAATAATAAAACCGAACTCCACCAAATGTGGTGGAGAAATGTGCAACCATTTCTAAATTATTTAACCTGCATAGCTATAGAAGATGGTAGGTTTAACCATACATAGTGCACCATGTAAATCAACTTGAAGAGAATAGCTGCGTGACATTATTGTAATTGGATAGGTTTTCATAATGGTCAAGCCTGATGAAATTAGGAAAAATCGGCAAAAATAAAAAAATTTGTTGAAAATATGGAGACTTCGGATTCAGAAAAATCAGGCAATAATTTTTGGCTTTTTTTATGAAAATATGGTAGAAATAAGATGGATTGGGATTCATTTTTTTTTTTACTTACAACTCTTCGCCGCTGATGTTCGATTATAAAAGTTTATACAAATAAAGGCGAACTACATGAATTGAAATTTTCAAATTGCATTAAGCCATATAAGAAATGAAAAGAAAAGATTATTTACTTAAACACTATAGCATAGGGGAAAGCGACTTAAATTGATATAATGAAAAATTTGGAACATCTACTATTTATGAATGACTTATGATATTTCAATAAAAAGTCTACCGAAATAGTTCAAATTAGGCCACTTTCCTGTACCCATATACTTATACTAAAATATCTACATATTTAAAACAACAAACATAATGTAATATAAAATAAATAATAAATATTTAATCAAAATATAAAAATGAAAATTAGAATGTTTCACGATAGTAAAAATTGAATATACTCGTATTATTCAATTTATATTTTTAACTACTTACATAAATTATCTAAATTTTTAATAAATAGTTTTGACATTTATGTCTATATCATAAAGGCGTCTAGGCAATATTGAATTTACTTATTAATAGAATTAAAATGGTAGAGATGGGAGAGAGAATTATTGATAATAAATTTCATTGACCCGAACAAATCAGTTATTTGATATTAATTTAATTATACCCAACTCGCTTCAATTTAATTTAATATTCAATAAATGATTATTATTATTTTTTGACTATGGACAGAATATACAAAAAAACGAAAATAGTTTCGAGATAAGATTAAAATTATATAAAATAATGTTTTATGGAATTTTAAGATTTTACGATTATTACTTTATTAATATTACCCAGACACTCGTATTACTATTAATTTTTTTTTTTGTTAATATTCTTATCAACCGTTATTTAAGAACTTTGATTTTGATTTATTATCCATTTTTATTGAATAGCCCATTTTTTCAAATGCATTTTTATTTGTTAAACATACGCATATGATGGATAAAATAAATCAAAATGTGTACCGATAAGATTGATAGTATAAATATCTATTTACATTATTGGTAAATAAAATATCTCATCAAACGAAAATAGTCATTTGTTATAAGTGTAATTTGGAAGCCTTGTGTTGTCCAAGTAAAGTTAACATAATGATTGTATTAATAACACCCATCCATGTTCAAAGATATTAATTTTAACAAATATTACACCGATACAAATAGCAGCAAATTTTACGACATATTATATCTATTAATATCAAAAAAATTAAAATTAATATCCTTCCATTTATTTTCACAGCACAATATCGTACGCCACGAATCACCGAACATCCCAGCGATATTGTTGTACCGAAAAATGAGCCAGTCACCCTTAATTGTAAGGCGGAAGGAAAACCAGAACCAACAATTGAATGGTATAAAGATGGTGAACCTGTCAAAACTAGTCCAAATGATAATAAATCACATCGCGTATTATTACCATCCGGTTCCCTATTCTTTCTGCGAACGGTGCATGGGAAGAAGGAGCAGGATGGCGGGGTGTATTGGTGTGTTGCAAAAAATTCGGCCGGTAAAGTTTTTAGCCGGAATGCTACACTACAAATAGCTGGTAAGGAATTTTCTCTTTCTTGTACCCGATTCGTTCTTTTTTAGCGATGGATGGATACCTTTAGCATGTGGAATTTGTTTTTCTCGAGATAAATCGTTTATTTTCTTGTAATGATTAATTTTTGTAAGATGAGCTTTTAGTTTTTTTTTTTCTAATTTTTTTTCAGGGACTGAAAATAGTATTTTTATTTATTCCACATACCAGTTTGTAAGTATGTTATGTATGGAGTTACCAACCTAAAAATGACCTGATAAATTAAACAGAAATTTAGTCTACTTTGATAAAAGAACTGTTATCTTCCTTGTAAAATAAAAAGATTTAAGAAATAAAATAACCTATTTATTAACAAGACTTGATTTATTAATAAGACCCCCGGCCGCCGTAATTAAAATTTCATTCGATTAGCCTAAAATTTTTCTCCTGAATATCGAATGAGGTAAATCAAAAGCTAATTTAAAAATAAAAGAAATAATGAGAAAGTAATGAACTACGAGAAATGTTTTTAATTTGTTTCATTCTTCAATGAATTTCAGAGTGTTTTTTATGGTTATTTTTAATAAAAGTTTTCATTAAGAAAATTTCGTTCGATTTGGCTGAAATTTATTATCTGAATACTTTATTACCTAATAAAAAAAACTACTTTCAGGATTTTGAAGAAAAAAATTTTTGAAGGCAGTTGTGAGCTTGTGAAAGTTGTTCATTATCTTCTACATTCGTCAACTAGTAATCCTGAGAATACCCTTACCCCCTCAAACCCCTTCGTCACGGCGTACTTCCCCCAACACCATCACATAAAAGTGAAAAAAAAATAAAAAATGTTTTTTTTTTGTATATCTCAAAATCACTTTTGTGCCTAGCGGGTACCAATATCCATTATTCACGTTTGTTGGGTCACCCTGTAAGAGACATTTCTTTGATAAATAGGTTTTTTGGGTCACCCTGTAACAGAAAAAATAATTTGGGTAAACTAGTTTTCTTGTGTCACCCTGTAACAGAGGAAACATTTTTTATAAAAAATGTTTTGTTGGGTCACCCTGTAATTGAAAATTCTTTTTGGGTAAAATTTTGTTTTGGGATCACCCAGTAAAAATACTTTTTTTGGGTCACCCTGTAGGAAAAGTGTTTTGGGTCACCCTGTATAAAAATTTTGGTCTGGAGAGTCTTGGGACACCTCCTACCACCTTCTTTAGGGCGGTTTTTTGGGTTTGGGTGTTTCCCAGTACTGAATAGTTCCCAGCAATAATTTTTGACAGATGCTCCTTGACATTCCAAACAATATTGCCATACATCACTATGATGTCAGACTCATTTAGTATTTATTTCCGGCAAATTCGGCTTTTTGACCATCAGCGCCATCTATTAGCGGGTAGCGATTGTTTTCAACATTTTTCCTAGGTCTAGGTTTACCAACCAAACAGCTCCCCCATACATCACTTTCGGCTCAGACCCCAGCCTGAATTCGATATTGTGAATTGTACCAAAAATAGTAATTTTCACCATCAGCGCCATATATTGGCAGGCGGGGATTTTTTTTCAATATTTTTCCTATATCTACTTTGACATAACGAACAACTTTCCCATACATCACCTTAACAAAAAACGTTGGCGGATTATTTTAGAACTACCATCTGATGACCCGACTAATTGCTCACAACTTCATAAAGGGGGTATACCCACTGTATACCCACCAGATGTTCACTTTAGTGAAAACGACATAATTTTATTTTGTACCAGAACCCCCAAATGCCGTGCATTTACCGTTTCAAAAGTTCATCTATCGTATAGCCCTCCCTACCTTTACAATTAACTTTCCTCTTTTACGCCAACTTGCTCCCCCATCCCCTTACAGAGTAATGGTCGATTGAATTTCGGCCTTAAAATTCAAGATGGCCGTTACCCATTGTAAACGGTAAATTCATTTCATTTCGCATGCCACTCATAGTCCGCTATAGTTTTCCTCGACAGCCCCATCAATGGCCTCTAAGTTCCTAGAACTTGTCAAGAAGGTCAGGGGAATTCTAGAGGTATTCTGGAGGTTAACCTAAAATCACCTTTCTCAATATTAGGAAAACTTCTTTATTAGAGTTTATTTTTAAAATAATGTAGAACCTCTCACCTCCCACCTCCTAATCCATAACTTAAAGCTCTCTAAAAGCTTTAAGTTTTGGGACAGAAAGATTTCAAATATGATTAGAATATAATTAATTGGATAAAAATTGGAACTCAAAATCAATCAAACAAATATTTTTATTGAAAGCTTTGGTGAAGCTTTTCGAACATGAACAGAACTTTTTTAAATTTCGTTACCATCAAAATATTTATTTGAAAGGAAATTAGATCATATGCGTAGAAAATTTCGTAATTTAAAGTTTTCTTTAAGCTCTTAAGATTTTTTGTTAAAGTCTGTTGCAGGAAAATTTAAAATCTAATTAAAATTTAATTATTTGGATAGAAATTGGAATTCAGAATAAATTAAACAATATTTTAGTTATACGTTTTTATTGAGCTTTGGAGATTTTAAAAGAACTTCGTTGAAAAAATTTTGAAATTATTTGGATAGATAACAATGAGTATATCGATTCAATGAGTATAAAATTATATTTCAAACTTAAAGCTTTCTTTGAGCTGTTAACTTTTCAAAAAGCTTTTATAAGGAAATCGAGATTCGTAAATTCATTATTTCATATCCATTATTTTGGAGTTCTTCGTGAAAAATCTTTTTGTAAAGAATGGAATTGAAAGAATTTGAATGGATAAAATTAAATAAACCTCAATCAAAAATAATTACAACTAAAATGCCTATCGCTTTATACTAGGGATGCCCAGCGCCTAACGCCAAGGGTTTTTTACCCCCATATAAAAATTAATTAATTAAAACGGAAATTTGAATTTAGGGTAAACCGGAATAATAATTAGGAAACACAAATAACTCGTCAAATAATTTTAATTTTCATTTTGGAATTTAGATATCAGGACACAATCAAAGTTTATATTTTTATTCTCGATTTGAACATTGAAAAATTCAAATTAATACTTGAATTTAACTCCGGTCCTGCACCCGATAATTAATTCATCGTGTCCTGAAGTTTGACTATTTAATTTAAGCTTCTAGACTTCATATACAATTTACCTTACAACATCACCAACAAGAAATATCCCAAAAATAGGTTAATTTATCAAAAAATTTCAACAAACTAACAAACAAACAAAAAAAAATTTAATCAAATATTGTAGTGAAATAAAATTCATTCTATTTTAGTTTCCATAAACAAAACTTAATTGTTAATAAATATTACCCGCAAATGCAGAATTAAATAATTAAAATATTAATATTCGAATATTTCGAGAAATAAGCTTATTGTAAGCTTAAAATTAAAATGTCATTTGATACCACTTGGAATCGAATTTTTATACGGTTCATTAAACGTAAATGAAACATGGAATTGTCACAGAAAGCTTATCCAAACTATTATGGAAGCTTTAAGCGTCGTCCCTAACGCTATAAAATCTATTTTCTATGGAGATAAACGTCCCTAAACGAAATTTGAATTATTTCCAAAATTAGGCTTTAATTTCGAAAGCTCAATGAAAGCTATGATTAAAATGTCATTATAATATATAATTTGGAATAAAATTTTAATTCAATTCATTAAATTTGAATAAAATATGAAATTTGTGCCAAAATCTGTCTCAAACCATGTCATTGTAAATAATTTGGAATTCAATTTTTGTTCGATTTATTAAATTTATATGAAATATGGAATTTTCGCAGAAAGCTTATCCTATTAATGGTTCAACAAAAGCTCAAAGTTTCGAGGTTAATTTTTTACGTTTTAAAATCTATTTTCTATCCAGATCGGTCCCTTAACGAAATTCCAAATTCTACCCGAAAAAAATGCTTCAAAAATCTCAAGAGCTCGAGAGGGTATTTAATCTCATATTTAAAGCTTTCTTAAAGCTACTTATTTTATTTATCAAGAGATACTATCTAAATAAAATTTTATTTAAAAGCTTTGGATAAGCATTGTTAAGTTTCTTTAAGCTCTTTTCAGACGTTTAACTTTTCAACCGAAATATAAAGATTTTTAAGAGCTTTTCATTTCATCACCGAGCTGTTAAATGAAAATTTCGTATTTCATTTAAATATAATTATGAGGAGAGAAATTAAATTCCATACTAAAAAATAATATTTTAATTAAAAGCTTTCGCTGAGCTTTCGGAACTTTCATAAAGACTTTTCTGAAAATCTTGCATTTCCCAGATTTCATATTATAGGATGGAAAATAAATTTCAAATGACCATAGGTCAGTGTTCATATTTCAGGTGTGCTCTGCGCCTTCTGCGCATTAGACTGCACGCCACTGCCTAATATTAAGATCTTAAACTTAAATGAAAGATGGACCTTCTAAGAAATAAAATATTAAATGATTAGATTCCTTTCATAGGAAAGATTCTTTTCATCACTTAAAATTACTACGATTTCCAATGCAATTTCTGTTAATCAAGTTTCGCAGGACTTTCTCAATGATTTTTAATCAAATTCTTATAAAATTTCATGTGTGCGCTCTACATTTATTTATTTATTTATTTATTTAAGAGCTAAAAGAAACTTCGAAAAAAAGATTCCTCAATTTATTCTAATTCTAAAAATGCCCATAAATCCAAAAAATACCGAACCCGGCAACCTCCTCTAGTTAAAAATATCGCATATATGGTAATGCGGCTCTGGTAAGGGTTGGATTGATGGTGGAAAATTTAAATATCAGTCATACTTTTCTTAATGAAATTTTGGGATATCCGTAATAAATGGGCTATTCCAGGGAATTTTTTATTTCTGGTAAATTGTTCGGAATCCCATTTTTTTAAAGAAAAAAATTGTCAAGGTAGATATCAAGTAGTGCAACTTGCAATTTCTTTACAAATATTTTCCTTACAACCCCATCGGGAAGCCAAGTTAATGAAGAGATCATAACGAATATGTATTCACAGCCTCTATATATCGTATCCAAAAATTCAAGTTTCAATCGTTTTGTCGTGCTTCTGTGAGAGGTAGGAACCCAAGAATTAACTCTTATCGATGTCTTGATGGGACGATTTTTATTTTCGACTTGGCTTCTAGATAGTAAAGGTATACAAATGGAATTTCCTAGGATTCCCTCATATTTCGCAAACGCATAAATTTTTGTATATTATATTGTTGGAAGTAGTCATTAGAATCATATCATTTCGGTGAAATTCTGCACTTAATCGCTCGTAAACGCGTTCTTTCTGACGCGTTACCTGTTAATGGTTAAAATTTTAGTAGTCTCTGGAATTAAAACTTCTAACTGAAATTATGCATATAACGAAGAGGACTACTAATGAATCTCTATTCATCAGCCAGTATTATTAATTAATTTTCCTATTTAATTATTTTTGAATATAGCTCTTCAAATTGAAATATGCACAGTTAACCCCCAACAACGCACCTGTTTATACACAGAGACTAAATATAGCGTCAGTTCCTTAGCACAACCATTCATCATTCTCCGTCAATTAGATCAATATGTATATTTAATTTGCTATTGTATAGTTAAATCTATTACTTAATCCCCATATCAATCGTATACCACAGAAATGGTATTAAAACTAAAATCCAAATAGATAACATCAAATAAAAATATAGCAGGCAATTACATTATTATAATGCATATTGACGACCCTATAAATAAACAACCCAACACCAACACTTAACATTCAAAGCTTATCATATCAGCTTACTGACGTATATTTATACATTTACCTTGCATATTGCAACCGAGTGCTATCCCTCTATCCGTATCAAATGAGGCTCATGCATGGAATGGAATATATATACAAATATAATGAAATCTTAAACAGCATCATCCTTATTAAATGCATTGTACTTTATGGTTCAATTTGACCATTAAAATCTATATCATAGAGTAGAGATATATTTACAATACAAATGAACCTTCATTATAGTGGAAAAGAATTTATTTAACCATATATGAGATGCGTTATAATGTTATAAACGTAGCATAGACAATGTATCTAACCTTTGGTATTGGATATACTACATATATAAGTATATCCGGGGTATATTGATACTATGTCGGCGCTTGTATTATGAAAATTATGCTTGAATGATAATAATATATACGCCTCTGCCATCATCATTATACAGTTTTTATTATACTTAATACATTAGGGAGATCAGCGGTATACTCATTTTAAAATTATGTGTAATGTTCTACTAACTGGAAGTTAAAGTAAAATGTATATTATATGTATATAAGCGTCTAGCAATCCTTCCTATGAAATTTGACTATAAAACCGGGAGGCAAAAGAAAAAAAAATGTATGGCATGAAAATGCAATCACAGAACTATTCATATTCACTTATACAAGACTTGCAACTTAATGTGTAATATATATCTGTGGTAATATGGATATGGGATAGCGAGAAATGTAATTACTGTCTCAGTTCTGTTTTATCTCTTGTATCTAGGGAAAATATAGGAAAATATACATACGGCGCTATACATTTATTTTAATGGAACTATTTGAAAGTAGGCAGAATTTGTTCGCTGCAACAAAAATATGTAACAACGATCTCCATAAAATAATTTTGCAAACTATCTGGTTGGATGTATGTATAACCTGAATTTGAAAATAAAATCTATTAAGCGGTACAATGAAGCTATTATAAAACCACACAGAATTTTGGGTTCCGCGTTCTTTCTTTAGAATGCGAATTGTATCAAGTATACTAAGAAAAATATCATTAATATCAAAATTATATACTTATAACACCTGATTTTTCTCTCTGATTTTAACCCACATTTTGCAAGATTTGTCTAGAATTCTTCAAATATTGGCATCAGTGGCGTGCAGCCTAATGCGCAGAAGGCGCAGAGCACACCTGAAGTCTTGATTGAATTTAAATTGAAAATCAATTAAGCAAAATCATCAAAAACTAAATATTGAATTTTTTCAAAATTTTTTATATTTTCTCGAGTATTGTTGATTATCTCGAAATTTCCCGAAATTTCCTTAATTGACTACTTCGACTTCAAATTTTGATGAATTTTGCCCAAAATTATCTAATTACAAAAAAAGTTCTGAAATTTTTGGAATCTGGGATAAAGTTACATTCGGAACTTAAAGCTTTCAAATTTTTCAAAAGTTTTTTGAGGAAAATTTCAAATTCGATTCAAAATTCAGTAATCGGATGAGTTGTAGATTCCAAACAAATAAAATAAAACTTTTAAAAGCTTTCAGTGAACTTTGGGGACTCGAACGAAGCTTTTTTTGAATAAATATTATAAATCGTTGCAGTAAAATTATTTGGTAGAAAAATAGGTTACAAACCGTATAAAATTAAATTCCAAACGTAAGCTTTCTTCGAGCTTTTTCAATTTTGAAAAGATTTGGAGGCAAATTTCCGATTTGATTAAATTTTCAGTAATCCAATGAAAAGTAGATTCCAAGTAAATTAAAAATAAAATTTGTATCAAAAGCTCTAAATGAACTTTGGTGGCTTTAATTGGGCTTCGTAGAAAAAATTCGAAAATTCGTTGCAGTAAAATATTTGGTAAACAAATTGATATCAACACGGATAAAATTATATCCGACGCTTAAAGCTTTCTTTGAGCTTTTGTAATAAAACTTTACATTTAATTAGAATGTTGTAATTAATCAAATAAAAAGAGTGAATTTCCTTTGTAATTTTCTTTACTTTACGAACTGAATTTTCCACCGATTTTCTCCCGGACTTGGAAAATGTAATGAAGCAGTATTGGTTCCTAATCATCAGATAAATAAGTTAATTTATCAAAATTAAAAAACAATCGACCCCCGAATTTTAGTAATAGTTGAAGTGGGGCGTGGTTATTTAAAACACCACTTTTCCGAATATTGGTTATAGTTTCCGAAAAATTTAAAATTTTAAAATTTCAACTTGCAGCGCAATTAAGGGATAGTTTGGATAGAGGTAATGAGATAAAAAAGTTGGTTATCTAACAAAGTTGGATTTTTTAAATAACTTCAAAAAATGCTAATTTGTTTTATTATATCGAATTTTATCATTCATGTAAATTCAGAAAATTTCGTCAAAAATGGGAATTATTTCAAGGTTTATCAAAATTCTGCATTTAACGATTTAATCAAATTTTATTAAGCGTTCCCATTTTCATAAATTGTATAAATTTTTTGAATATCCTGCTTCATTTATATTTGAAGACCATAGGGGAAAAACAAGGAATGTCACAAAATATCAATTCCAAATTTTCTTCCAAAATTCATGAACCTTATACTATATAGGATATAGAATAACAAAATGCAAAAAAAAAGGATTTTTCAAAATTTGTTAATGAGGAATGTATTACCTTAAACGACAAGTTTTCTAATTTTTAATTTAAATATGAACATAAAATAGATCTGGTCTCGGAAGACATCATAATATGATTGGTGCCTGATCCCACGCAATATCAATTTGCTGGATTCTCTTTATTACTTCTTATTGCTTTGAACGTTACATTTCTGCTTTAAGTCATTAAGTTCATGAATAAATTATAATTTTCACAATAAATATGCATTACGGTATCTAAAATATCACTATTGAAATTACCTTTCAAATCAAGTTGCAAGGTGATTTGCATTATATCATATGAGATCATGAAACTAAGAAATTGCGTATAAAATGTTAAATTCTATTTTTACGAGTAATTGTTAGAAGTCATCAAAATTTAGTAGATGAATTATTAAGTAGGGAAAATGACGTATTTTCAAGTTCGAATTTCAAGTGAGTAGATATCTATGTTACGCCTACTAGTACTTAGTACAAATACCATTCATTAATTTTATATCATAATTTGTAAATTATATTTCGTAATAATGAACCTATGGCTCTTTAGGGCTTTATTTTAAATAAATAAATAATACGAAACAAATTTATAATTTTTTTATGATTAATTAATAGAGGGGACAAAAATATTTTACAGACTTTTTCCAAAAATATATCATCTGATATTAAAGGCTTTGACATTAAGATACATATTATGTTTTAAGCACCATATGGGGTCAGCCAGAGGCACCGCTCTCTGTATATTTTTTTTTAAAGAAAATAAATATTTTTTCATATATGGACGATTTATGACATCTATTAAGGGGGACACACACATTGTCAAATGTTTCAATTATCAACAGAAACCATTTCATATATAATCTTCAGTATCCCATATAGATATTAATTATTCTAAACGGGAGAGGACCCTGACAATTTATTCGAGCTTTACTTAATGTAAATATAGAGTTTCGTAAATAGCTACGGGTGTTAGGACCAGTTTGTTATTTTAACGATATAAAATATATTTTTAAGAGCTACCATCATTTATGGGTTATATGGCCTAATATCATAAATAATAAAATTGTTAAGCATATGCATGGTAAGTGTAAATAAATACATAATTATGTATGGTAAGTAAATATATTATAGATTTTTTGACCATTCAGAAAGATTATGGCTGGATAGGAATAGTAATATGAAACATCCTTTGATAAATTATAATACGAACAGAAATTTATCTTTTCCAGCTCCAGGCACATAAAGTACTGTGTAAAATTCATTCTACTAACCAAGACTGTTCAATCGTTCTAATGTTCAGTTCAATATGACTGTAACCATAGATAACGCCCGTAGAATTATGAATACTTAAATCAGGTATTAGAGGTATATGTATAACCATGACCATGGTTATATCCAAAAATTATTTATCATTTTTGTTTCAGAATGTTGATTACTGACACAAAGGATTAATAAATTTTCATTATTATGCGCCTTACAACATACATTTTATAGAAAATTATGTCGTTTATGAATATAATAAATAATAAATTTGTTATTTCCTACATGATAATTCGAGTTTATTATAATTTATATATTCAGCCCACAGCTTCGAACTTAAAGAATATATAAATTGTCAAATAAACTGTAAGAAGAAAAAAAAGAATAATAAACGTTAGGGATGGGATCTTACTCGAACCCGTAATTCTTAATGAAATATTTATTTCCGTGGAAAATGCATCTCAATTACAAGGAGAAGGTAATCCATCTGGTCTTTGGATTTTTGTTTGGTGCGATTGAGTGTATACGGCGAACCCATATACCCAAATATCTCAAGTACCATTTCAGAGAAGTTTCTGAATTTATTGAATTATTCTAAATTTGACTAAATTTCAAAATCAACCGATTAAATATTGAATTAAAAAATTGGCAAACTAATTTGACATTACCCTTCTGCATCTTTTTTTTTCGGATATATATATGGAGAACTTCAAGAAGAAATCTGATGACATTTTCTGGAAAACTTCTAGATTCTCGTAAATAAAATTCCGATATAGTATTTGGAAAGTACCGATTAAATAATTTCAAAATAATTCTGACAATTTTCGGATATTTTGCGGATACAATTTCGAAATCTTCCTCATTAAAATTAACGAAAAACAAATTCAAATCTACCGAAAGTAAAGTGTTAATTTTAATTGCAAAAAAAAATGTATAGAGAGAGATTTCTCCCACCCTATATGTCCTATGAAACCCCCAAAATAATCAAAACAGAGGTTTTGGTGAAAATCCACAAAGGGTTTTTATTGTTCTCACATTGTTAGCTTTATTACAAATTTAGGTTTGTAGGGTACGACCGATATCAGTGCGATCCCCTATGAAGACTATAAATGCCAAAGACTAAGTCAATATTATCTAATGTTGCACTTTAATATCAGGAAAGGAAATATGTAAACCTTTAGCAAATCGTAATGAGAACAGCCGTACTCTACGACAATTTATTTTATATGTCATTTTGTTAGTATTATATACAATTTATGTATACAGTGGTGGTCACTCGATTGGAGGCGAGACCTTACAAATGTAATTTTTTATTTATCCTATGAGTATTTCTACTTCCTTATATTATATTTGGGACTCCTTCTCGTAGTCTGTAAGGCACCAGGATTATCATTCTGGAAATGTCGTCGAAAATTAGTCATATTGTAGGCTTATATTATTGAGCATGTTTTAATTTGAATCTGATATAGTAATTTAGGAAATTCGTGCGGCCAGGATTCAATACCGCGAGACATTGTTCCTATATTTGCTGGCATTTAAAATCAATATGTTGAAATATTATATGAGAAAGCTAGTGGCCGATTGTTTCGAACGAATATCAAATTCCCAATTTCTTAATATCGAATTTTGGTGTAATTTAAAAAATAAAACTTGTAGGTTAAACCTATAAAATTTCGCGGTAATTAAATTACCCAAAACGTCCTTTAAGGGAACTCGCACTTTTATACAACTTGGAAAAAGCGATTTTTGTTTTATTGCATAAAAAATACTAGACTATATTTCGCAACGGTGTGTGCCAGGTTTTCGATAATAGGGTGGCCCAAACTATCGATGCTTTCCGGAAGCCGAAATGAAAAATCGATTCTGTTCAGAAAACTAAGCTATTTTAAAAATTTGTGTTTTTTCTTATATAAAAATCTTTTTAACAGAAACTATAAAAGCTGCAGCAAAAAAAAACTCAAAATTCACAAAGCTATGAGCTGGCAAAGTGGGAGGTCCAAAAAAAAGGGTGTCCTGGAGTGCATGATTTCAACCCTTCTGGTCATCTGGAATAGAAAAGCCGAACGGATTCTTAATTAGTACAGATTCCGCTATAGCATGAACCTAGGAAAAGTAAAACAAACATTTTTTCCCGAAATGGCGGCCCTTTCAAAACACAATTTTTTTTGCATGTTTTATTAACAATTCCTAATTTTTTTAAATTATATTAGTAAAATTAAAAATTTTGATCTGAGCGTAGTTGAGGCGATAGAGGAATCTATAGAGAACATTCACACCAAATTTCAAAATTAACGGTACATTAGAACTTGAGATATCGTGCACGCCAGTTTTTTTGGACAGCCATAACTTTGTGAATTTTGAGTTTTCTTTTCTTGGTTAATTTTGATGTAATCTTAAAATATCAATAAACAAATGATAAAAAATTGGATAGTTAATTAATTAATTAATAAATTAAAAATATTTTCTGTTTCGTTTGTAGAGAGCTTCAAAAACCGCCCGAAATTCATGCCTCTAGACTAGAATACCCCTTAAGTGATTCCACTTCAAGATTAAAAAATTACATTTTTCCGGGCAATTAACAGATATTTCCTTAGAATGTTACATTTTATAATATTTCGCCCCTTATAAATTCGCTCATCAAAATTCGGGGGTTAACTTTTTTCGAAAATTTCTTAACCAGATTTATGCAGAATTTATATGGAAATAATTCGGTATGATTAGATTTTTCCAGTCCCGACGAAAATTTTCTGGAAACTTGCGTTTTTCTCGTGGGCGATTGTCGACGAAATTTGAAATATTTTTTAATTTTTATTATCTAAAACAAAAACATAATTGAAATGGTGGATAGAATGGATTTAATATTTAAGGGGGAGACATTAATTTTTCGGTTTTGAGAAATCAATTCTTCTTTTTTTCGTATTAAATTACGTTGAGTTGTCAAGAATACGTGGTTAAAAGGATTTCATTCTTAAAACTAGTATATAAACTCGTTTTTCTAGAAACCATGTTTTCAAATGCCATGGACATGATTCTTTTGCTGTAATTGATAAATCGCTTTGAAATTTCCTGGTATTTATAGATATATTCTCATGTCTTTAAGCGAAGGCGATTTTTTTATTTCAAAAAATTGAAATTTATTTTAAATTAACAATATCAAAAAACGCTCGAAATAAATATTCCCCCTGAAATAAATTATATTTATAAATTTTCCTGAGAATGATGTCCCATTTGTGAAGGTCCCTCATCAAATTCTTCACATCTCTTGCAGATATTGACTGTACGCCACTGGAGAAAGAAATAATAATCAATTACAATTTTATAGTGTCAAACCTATTTTAAAAAGTAAACAATTTAAAATGAAATTTTTAAAATTAACAATAAAATAAAATTGATCAAATAAAAACCAATCTTAAAATTTATAATTATTATTTGTTTGCATAAAAATACCTACAATAAAAATGTTAACCATTCAATATACAAAATTACAAGCTATTTTAAAACTTAAA